>PQWD01013179.1:0-84144 GCA_019425675.1 Leucinodes orbonalis
CGAAAGTATAATTGGGTATACGATAAGTATCTGATAGGGCGCCGTTTTCATACAATAATAAGAAGGACCAAGCTTCCGTCGTTTATTACAGTTCGTCTTCCTCAATCATTTACAAATCTGATACAGTTAACTTGGTATGATTAGTGTATGGGTGTTTATTGCAATAATGCCATAAGAGCATTGTATACTGATGAATGTAGGTATTTGTATAATTACAATAAGCTGTAGATATTACACACATATAACTAGTGATCGTAGGTAGCGGGCGTAACAATCGAATTTCATTATGAGAAACACACTTGTGCCTTGGCCCTAGGGAAGTTGTGATTTTAAAGTTAATAAATTACAAATGTCTGACTTACATCATGATAAGAGATAATTGTATTATTGGAATGTGTAAATTCAAATAATGTTATGTTAATGTGATATGTTTCATTTTGCTTAAGGAAAGTTGATATTTGTATTCTTTTTTATCATACAACTTGTAACTGACTGCACTTACGGGTGGTTTCCGAGGTATTATGTGATGTGATTTTATTTATTTCCTTGGTACTGTATATATTGGCTTATATGTTCATTTTTATAAAATAATTGTTATTGTTTAGAGATGATACTCTTAATTTGGATTGAAAATATTTTGTAAATATATTTAAATTTATTTTCACATATTCAGTAAAATAGATTCATTGCCTGTATATTATGCGAACATAAATTATAAAAGAATATATTATAAAGACAAATGTATTTAGTTCGATACTATCACATTGCAATAGTCGGTGGCCTAAATATTTTTTTGTCAATTGTTACAGAGACATCAAGTGATAAATACAAAAAAAACACAGTATTTGTGGTTTATTTAAACACTCAGTGGTAAAAATAGTAAATTATAAAGATTACAATTTTACTTTAAGGGAAAATGGGTAGCTCTCAGTTTAATATTTATTAACCTTTACTACCAAAACTGTAGTTACCGATTAAAATTCATTAATTTTCCAATGTTTTGAACTGAGTAGTTTCCTTTTAATGTCTCATCTTAGCGAGTTAATTAGGCTTTCGTATGTGTATGACCTAAATTACGGCTATAAAACGAGTTTTCATACCAGTTTCAATTTTACATTATTACAGAAGAAATACTGGTTGCCAAATCCTTTGATTTTATTATTATTTGTATTATTACGTTCACTGTTTTATTTTAAAGATGTTTATTTTACTTTCACCACGTTATGTTAAAATATATGTGTTATGTACACATTTAATGACTTTTATTATCATACCCTATTTACGTAATTAGAAAGGCTTAATGCTGACCTATAGCACAGATTAAATAAATATACCTATAGGTAGAAGATAGTTTAAAGTTTAATTTTTGTCAAAGATAATTGCAGAAATCAAGTATGTAAAACATAATCTCTCCTAGACATAAGGAGCTCTCATGTCATGGTAACCTGCGAAGCCTTGGACAGTTACTGCTGAGATTGTGCAATGAGAATGATGTGACGACCCATTTGGTGTAATGGTTGAGACGTCGGCTACTACACCAAGGGTTCCTACACATGTTTGGTTGTATTGGTTTGGGTGTTTCTATGTATAATTTAAGTAGATATTTGCAAAAAATATATATAAACTTATGTTTAACAGTTATTTAGTCACCATATTATCTACAAGCTAAAATGCTTTGTTTGGGGCTAGAGTGCGCTGTGTGAATGTTGATGGATATTATACAGGTTGGATTTTAAATCATTGACATGAATTAATGATCAATCGCAAAGTGTTTTATATGATTTTTAAAAATATTTGACTTTTAGGTCAATAGATTTGCGTCATATTTAGGGGATGTACTTAAAAATCCAAGTATTTTTTAAAATTGCCTATTTTCTCCTGTATATGTTTAAATAAAATAAATTTAAGTAAAAGCAAAAAAAGGTTGAATAACGTATACCAAATCTACTCGCGGAATAAAATAAGTGCCGCTAGCTAGATATTCTTATTTTTTGCACAACTTGCATCATTTAGTTTTATTTCTAGTTTAGGATGTTTCCCTCCTATGTTTGAGTATGTTCTCTAGGCAATAGTAATAAGAAAGTTCCTTTAAGGCGATATGGTTTTATATTAGCAAATTCTATCTGTTACTTAAAACGTACAAAAACTAGGTACTAAATACATTTCTTCGAATTGTGCTATATTAGTAAGAAAACAATCTCCCCATTGTGAAACATTCTTCTTTGCTGCTCCGCTCCTATTATTCTCAACGTGATATATAGCTTTCCTCGATAAATAAGCTTTCTAACACTGAAATAATTTTCAAATTAGACCTGTAGTTCCTGAGATTAGCGCGTTCAAACAAACAAACAAACTCTTAAGGTTTTATAATATTAGTATAGATTAACGTATAGGTACTTCGTTACTTTAAGTCAAGATTACCAAATAAAAAATCTCAGTACTTTGGTAGGTACTTACCTAATTTTGTCATTTTTTATTCTGTCTAGGTACTATAAGAAAAGGTTTATTGCGCGAGGACTTTCCCTCATATATTGCGTCTGCAGTAACTAACAAAGCACCGACAGGAACATACAAATCCTCAATAGCGTTTATTAGTTTCGCTACTAACATACACGGAAAATACTCGATAATGATAAAAAAGGAGGTACTATAAATGTTCCATGCTAGAAACTCTTCTCTCACTGGGTCGTCTATACAAACACGTTTAGTTATGTGCTACTTTAGAAAAAATATTTCAATAATCATTATTTAGGTAGGTAGAGTACAGTTTTGTATTACTCAACTCTAGATTTGTAATCTAACACAAAAGTATTCATTCAACGGACAGACCAGAATTTATGAATAAAACCAAGTGAACACGTAAATACTTTCGCTTAACATATTTTGTTCTACATAGGTAGATATCTATTAGATCTAACACTTTTCAGACAAGTTGACTAAGGATTTGAATAAAATTTCTAGTTAGCATTTTGAATATTTGTTTCAAAACTGTGTTATGTTATGAAACATTAAGTAACGCTTTTGGTTTTAAGATTACCTTTGTAATAGACTATGTAGTTTAAGAAAACGAGTAGCTACAGACGCTCACATAGTGACATCTAGCAGAGCTTGTATTATGGACACTGAAGGACAGATTAATATACTTATAGTCTTCACTATGATCAGTCGCGTGAGCCTGCGCGACTGGCAGCGGGTTCAATCCCTACGCCAATCTTCGTAACCCTTGCTCGCCGGGACCTCGCGGAGCAAGCTCTCTATTATTTATATATGTATATATTGTTAGGCTGAGCTTAGAGCCTAGCGACCTAGAGTCCCGGCGATGGATTTCTAGGCTTTCTCGGGAGTTAAGTTCCTCCTAATATATTCTTATTTGCTGGTTTGGGAAGCGTTGCCTTGCAAACAACGCCAGGACATTTTAAAACTTCGAGCAAGATTAAACTTCCTGTCGTACACCCACTGACACTTCAATATATGATCATGAACTACATTTAACTGAAATAAACCTAACCACCTGGATTCAAAAAGCTACTGTAACGTAGACCGCATCCATACTCTTATATAGATCATCATCATCAGCTCATTAAACGTCCCCACCGAGGGGCACGAGCCTACCCGTATAGGGTGATTAGGCCTTAGTCGTCCACGCGGGCCCAGTGCGGCTTGGACGACTTCACACAACCTTCGAATCTCTTCGCAGGCGTGCATGAAGGTTTCGTCACGATGTTTTCCTTCACCGTAAGAGCGTCGGATAACGTACATATATTTTTCGAAAATTCGAAAATACATTGGTACGTGTCGGGATTTGAACCTCAGCCCTCCCGGTAGGAAGGCGACAGTCCACACCACTGAGCCACCGACGCTCTATATAGATACAACAAGATAAATTGTCACGATTGCATACTTCTCTGGGAAGATGCAAACAGATCTAGTTCATTCAAATGGTTACCTGCTCAATATTGGCTTCAATGGAGTTTCGCAAGAAGTTTACTTCGCTCATGAACAATGCTGAGCGTGGGTTCGACCTTAAGCTATTATCAGTATTTAACATTTTACTCATACCTAATTGCTCCATCACGAGCTGATACTAATTGTTTAGTTTAGACTGATTTTGTGTAATTAAAATAAAAGCCCTCTTTGGTAAGAACAAGAAACAAAGACCTTGTGCAGGGTCGATTTAAACTTGTTGCCGCGCCTGAGCACTAAAGAAAATGCCGCCCCATTTTTATAGACCTGAAACAAATTGTTTCCTTTTTCAAATTTTTCCGCCCTACAAAAATTGGCGCTCTGGGCAAAACCCCGATTGCAACTAGTGCAAATCTGCCACTGTCCTTGTGTGAAATTTTTATATTATTTTTAAAAATGTGATAGTGTTATTAAAGTTCGTTTTTATTAATCTTTGCAAACTTGTAGCACCAATACTTAATATAAACTGTAGAAACGATCTAATTTACTTTGATTGTATAGCTTATATTTTGTAATTGAATTATTCTTCTAATATTAGTTACCTACATAAGTTAATCCTTTTTAGTTATAATTTAAATATATACCTGTTTACAGAGCCTAATAAAGGAACTTTTAGAACTACTTTTGGGAGAGATCACTAACGATCCAAACACACAAAGCAAGGGAAACTCTTGATATAATGCTAAACTCAGGACTTAGGACAGTAGTGCTCAAACAATTCCTCAAAGCAAATTTCTTCCAGACTTCAAGAAGACTGGAATTATTGTGAAGAAGAAGCCACTTTAAGTATCAAATCAAATATGCCAGCAGAGCATTTTGCGAAAACATTTTGCAAATTGCGAAGCCGCGTGGGTACGATGATCTTGTTTACCAGGATCACATCCTCGGATCTCTTGAAAACCCAGACAGCAAAAATATACAAAATAGAACCTTGAAACAAGTAGATTAGAAGAGTCTTTCAAGAAACAATCTTCACAGAATGCACTCATTCCAATTCCAATGGAAAAAATGAGATAATGGCCCGGTACACATACGATACGATCAGGATGGGTCCAAAGCCTTAAAATTTATGTACACAATTTTATTAGGGGCAAACTATTAGTGTATTAGCGTGTAATAGCGGTGGCTCCATTATATGGACTGTTGCCTTCCAATCTAGAATCCAATCTTCCAATCTAGAGGGGGCAGGTTGAAATACCGCCACGTACCAATGTGTTTCCGAATTTCCGAAATCATGGTGAGGAAACCTGAAAGTCGTGCCCCTTGGTGGGGACGTTAAATGCTATGATGATGAGGAGCGAACGAGCCCTTCGTTCGACGCACGTATTGTAATTATCTCTTTCTAGTCAAAAATGAATACAAACAAACATGCGCTTTAAAACATTATGTCATTATGTTTTTTTACTTTTAAAAATTGCAGCCTGTTACGATTTTATAAATAATGTTTCAATATTAGAGTTGCGTGTCTGCTTGTTTGCTGACACAGTAATTAATTCTTTCAATATTGAGGACACTGAAATAAGTAGCCCTTAAATAACATCCAGTTAATAGCTTAGGTTAAGCCAATGTTTAAAACCACTTATAATTATAAGAGGGTTATGATATTATCTTGATAGGTTGCAAACTAGGTCAAATTTTTGCATAAACCAGTAGAACCAGACAATTGCGTAGGTATGCGCGGCTGGGATAGTTTTAAAGGTTAGTATCCTTGCGAAGTATCCGTAAGCAAAAAAGTCTAGACTTTCGAAATCCATTCTAGTGTATCTATGCGACATTGGAGTGATATAGTATTACATGTACGTTAGCTTACCTACATAGTCTGTCTGTTTAATAAATAAAATTAGCTAAGTTTTAAGTACTTATAGTGTAAGTACTCGTACATATTAGATCAGCCACATCTGTAAGTGGTTTCCCAGGATTGAGGCGAACGAGGGTTGTGGGTGGGCTGGGCGGCACTCGCAAGATACGTGAATGACTCCGCAAGGCCTAAAGACGAGTACTTTAGAAATGCGTCCAACCTTTAGTAACGCATCTGAGACATCATGACACAGATACGAGATCTTTTCACATGTCTATAGTAACTAACTTGTAATGGGGGAACTACTTAGGGTCTAGTATTTATTTTCTATTACAATTTATTTTATAAGCTAGCATTCTTAATTTGCAAGATTTTTAGGATGATTTCAGTGACCCGGATTCATTGTTTAAAGTGTCATCATCAGGTCATTCAACGTTTCCACGGATGGGTCCTAGCATACCTGTAAAGGGTGTATAAGCTGTAGTACACGCGGGCCCAGTGTCCCCCACCAGAACGGAGGGCAACAGCCATGAGCCACTGACGCTCAATATAGGTACAGATAGGTAGTAATAGTTTAAACATAGTTGGCCTACCCATGATTAAACTACTTATAACTATAAATCATAAATAAACAAATAGTATTTAATATGTACCTACATTGTACATCATACTGTCTTAACCTCGGACGAGGTCTTTATCCAAATTAATCAAGGTATGTATAGGTAACTAACTTGAACCCAACCATTTACCTTAACATCGGATTAAATTGCTAATTATTTAAAAAACATTCCTTTAAAACGCTAAAACATTTTTTTGTGCGGCACGTTTAGATAAACAATTAACTAGATGCGAAGAATGAAGAAAATGTAACCGAAAAAGGTTAGTTATTATTCATTTTATTTATTAAAATTTTGACCCTAATGCGTCTATAAAAGGGTACAAAATCAAAAGCTCGAGCATACTACTATGGCACTATGACATCTATGTGATTATAAATGAAAAGTCTGCCCAACTGACGCGATAATCAGAATTTTGCCGCGTACACTTTTTAAGATTGTGTATCATCATCATCAGCTCATTAAACGTCCCCACCGAGGGGCACGAGCCTACCCGTATAGGGTGATTAGGCCTTAGTCGTCCACGCGGGCCCAGTGCGGATTGGACGACTTCACACACAACCTTCGAATCTCTTCGCAGGCGTGCATGAAGGTTTCCTCACGATGTTTTCCTTCACCGTAAGAGCGTCGGATAACGTACATCTATTTTCGAAAATTCGAAAATACATTGGTACGTGTCGGGATTTGAACCTCAGCCCTCCCGGTAGGAAGGCGACAGTCCGCACCACTGAGCCAACGACGAGCTAGATTGTGTATGTAGTTAGTTTATTGTTTATCTAATGTTGTGAGCTGTATGAGCAGTGGGAAGTCATCAACTTTATTATCTTCTATAAATACACACCGCAAAATGTGTTGGTAAGCGCATAATTCAATAACGCCATTCGTTAATTGAAGTCTACGGATGGTTTTAACGGCGAAAAATTATCGAAACAAGAAGGAACTGCTACATTCCAAATATTTTTACAGAACAAAGTCTGTTAGGTCCACTGGTTAAAAAAATATCTACTATGTGATAGCTCGGCGGCCTACATTATAAGAAATAAATTCAACATATATATATATATATATAGATTATATACAATTGTATATATATATATATTATATACGTACATTATAGAGGCAGAATAGGCGAACATGTTAAGTACCTACGTTATTGCAATCATTAATTATGGTATAAGAAAGTTAATCTCTATCGGCTATTTAATTTACCAGATACCGGATAAACATTTCAAGCCTACTATCAAATTGATGTTAATTACTTCAAGAATGTGTACCTACCCAAACGCGTTTACACTAGGTGGTCTACGTAAAAGGTCTTCAAGAATGCCAATTAAAATAGGAAGAAAACTTTGCTCACAAACTACTTCTTTATTAGAACTTCAAGAAGTCGCTAATTTTATTATTATACAATGTTTAGTTTCGAAATTCGCTTAGACAGTTACACGAGCTCGATATGTAAATCGATACAAACCGAAATCGGTTCCGCTCTGATTGTCTATGTAGGAACAAACTCTTTCGAGGGTTGGGCTCATGTTTCCTATATTTCTCTTGCGATATCGTGTGATTATATCGAACGAACACAAAAAGGTTCAATTGTGCGATGCATGGGAACCGGGTTCAGTAGGCATTTAGTACACACGGTTAACTACCACTGTGTGCGTTTATGCAATCAGGCCAAATAAAAATATTTTTGCACAACGCCAAACGAAAAGACTAGTCTAGTATTTAAATATGTTTTTTTTTTCACGGGGAAATGATTAACGTGTAGACAAAATTTTACACTTAGCCAATTACGCCAATCATATAAATATTTGCAATTATAATTGTTTCTATTTAATTGTTCTAGGCAAGGGTGCTCGACGACCTTGACATTTCCGGCGTCGAAAATAAAATCGTGAATTACGTATCACGATCAGCAATCACGCACCTTGGCAGTAACAAGCGTCGTTGAGCGTAATTTCGAGTCACGGATTTTAGCGACCACGCCTTCGGGATCGACCACTTTTACTTTTGAGGTGCTATGTCGTAGAGGGGCGAGTAAGTTCGGCTCGCAGGTTTGCGCTCTTCAGTAGTTATCGAAGCGCGTGATCGCTCGCGAGACAGTATACGCGCCACTCACGTGTTCACAGCTGTCTGAGGTTCAGTTGTCCCACCGGAGCTCCACAGGTAAACAAATGGAATTGCACATTTTGTGCAACGATCTTGTGATGATTGTGGATCACGTTCTATGTGACGCGTGCTAATAACAACTAAACTGTTACAATTATTTTTATGACATTTTATCAAGTTCATGAAAGAAAGTTTGTTTACTTGTGTAAAAAGTTGTACTGAGTAATATGTGTAAGATTTTCTGATTTTAATATTCTGGAATAGGCTTGTATAACATTATTGTATTTCTTCAGTACGTACAATATAATGAAGTAAGCAATTCACATTTCTTGACTTATATTATTGTTCATGGTTCCAAATTATTATAATGAACATAATATACAGAGTGTGTTGTGATCTAATTTGCTATATACTTATCGTACATGATTTCATTAAAATAAGATTATTGAATATCCTTACAGGTTGTATTCCTAAACCGTAAGTCATATTATAGCCGTAATATTGTTCTACAGTTTTTGTTCGTGTATACAGTTTTATTTATTTGGATATTATTTAGCTACGTGTATGCCGTCAGTATTGAATTAATATATATATACCGTGATCCCTATATATTTCCTTGTAATGACCATCCTTTAAATTCTTCCCTTTTTGAAGGGAAACTAATAACAAGAGTTTAATTGGCACTCTTGAAAGTCGATGGCCACTATTGTTAGCAAATATTAAAAATTGACTTTGTAATTGGGTAATACCTATCATCCGATTTAAACAATAGTCATTGTGTGGTAAATTGTACCGTTATGTGTTTACAAACACGTTGGAACAATGCCTGGGCTGTTGGGGAGGAAGTTATTTCATAGATCACTAAGCTATATAATTATAAAATAACACATCTACGATATTTTAGTTAACTGCATTCTCCGTTGATATACTAGGATCGCTGCATGTGTGAATTAGTTTCAATTATTGTGTAGCGTCGGTGGCTCCATGGTGTGGACTGTTGCCTTTCGATCGGGAGGGTGCCGGTTCAAATCTCACCGTACCTATGTGATTTCGAAATTAAATGAACGTTATCCGACGCTCTAACGGTGAAGGAAAACATCGTGAGGACAGGCGCACGCCTGCGAAAAAATGCAAAGGTTGTGCTTGAAGTCGGCTGTCAGCACTGGGCCCCCGTGGAAGACTAAGGCATAGACCCTTTACGGGTAGGCTCGTGCCCCCCGGTGGAGACGTATAATTAGCTGATAACAATGATGGTGAAACTGGTGTTGTAGTGCGGGGCTACTTGATGCGTGGGGCCCGTAGCATTTGCTACTCTTGCTATATGGCCAATCCGGCACTGTTCAGCAATGAACATTTTAGGGTGTAATGATCATGATGATTATCAGTCGATGTATCTGAACCGTCTATAGGGTAAAGGTTGGGTAGCTATGTAGATACGTCAAATTCGAAAGGTTTTATTACGAAGATAGGATTCCTTATCATACAAGAAGGTATGAGTAAAATCGTCATATGTTTGTACCACATACGTAACCGTTGTGGAATGTAGTTCTAGCTAATTAGAGGTTGCCGACACAAGCCTAACTAACCTTAGTTCCGCTTCTTGCAATCAATATTTCCCATAAGTAATATGACATTGTTCTACATAGATATGTTATTGTTAAACAATAAAAAGGTGGGAAATGTAATGTACACACAAGAAGTAAATTATGTATAATTGAATGTGACATTTTATAATTAGACGTGTTACTAAATTCCCTTTAAATCTAGTTCAATTAAGATAATGATACATATTTTAAAAAATAACAATGTTTTACATTAGCAAATGTGTACCTTATTTTGATTTTATAAGATATTGTGATCTTATTTTTATACAATGTTTAAATTCATTTCATGTCCTATCGTATCGCTCGTTGAAAACTTACTGTACCGTAGGTTATTACACCTACGTAAAAATTACTGGCATATAAAATGAATATATTAGATAAAATAAAAATAAAACACTCCGATTTTATATAAATATAGGTTTTGCTCACGGGTTCGCCCGCGTTAAGAAGTATTATTTTAATCCCCTATTTTATCCCCTTAGGGATGGAATCAATCAAATCCTTTCTTAGGGCATGCCTACGTCATCTTAGCTTTATGCATGCAAAGTCTCAGCCCGATCGATTTAAAATTGATAAAGATATGTACAAACATTTATCCTCTTTGGGGTAGATATCCTTTCTTAGAGGATGCCTAAGTCATAATATCTACCTGCATGCCAAATTTCAGCCTGATACGTCCAGTAGTTTAGGCTGTGTGTCACTATGGCTGTGGATAATTATGACTGTCAGTCACCTTTGAGATAATATATTTATAATAAATATAATATAAACATAGCTTACCTCATCTTCTTTTGATGTATCCCGAATACAGTAAACGGGGCTCTAGTGTCCCGCCAATACGTATTGGACCGCGATTGGTCCGAAATGCATCAAATGGTGAATGCCATTTGTGGTGACTAGTCCAGCAGTGGATTATTATTTTTCTAGTAGAAAGTGTTTTGAACGTGTTAATTCATATATTTTCACGCATCTTAAAAAAAATGAAATGAAGAATTTTAAAGCGTCTTGATTTGTTTGGTTCTAGCTACTATATTTTTTTCAGCAAAAGTATCAATAAACTGTAAGTAGACTAAATCAAAAAGTATTCATGAAATATTCATACATGCAATCAGCATAAAAAATGTGTTTTAAGGGTAAATTTAAAATAATAGATTTTTACTTCTTAAACATCAATGTTAACTCTTGTCCGTTACGGCATCTCCAGGTGACGCCTCGATACGCCACAGCAGAGCGCATCATATTTGCATACAAAATATTAAAAACGTAAACTGTAGTCTTTTTCCGGTGACTGATTAATTTAATAAGGCCATAATAACAGGTACTAACGAAGCAAAGGTGTGACAAAACTTACGAACAATACATAATGCGCTATTAGTCAAATTGTTTAGGTAATTGCAGCTTTGTGTATTCCCATGTACTTACCACCATACTCGTTTGCATCGAAACAATAGTGAGTATCAGATTACCGGTACGTGCGTATGGAGTTACCAAATATAAGTTATTTGAATATAGTAGGATAATGAATGCACTTACTAAATATTATATTACGTAATAATTATAATTATTATTTACCCTGATTTTGACTTCATACTCGTACCATACCAGCATAGCTTAATGTAAATATATTTGATTGTTTTCAAGTTGTTAATCAAGTAGAGAGCCCACCCGGGGGCCTGCCACTTAGGCAACTACCTATCGCCTATCGGTAGTCGTTACACTTCTCAAAGATAACCAGATTATTGCGGTACTAATATTTAAGCAAAAGGACGATTCTATTTGATTACTTTAATAAAGCCCACCAGCTGGACCCTTGCGTGATTAATGATTACTGACCTACCAGCCTCAAATTCCAAGTTACGATTTTCCTTTATGTTTCATTGTCATTCTAGTACATCATTTATCTTGGCCTTCTCATACCGATTAGAATTCAGCACTGAGATTGTCATAGCTATCACGAGATACATGAGGCACGCGACTAAACTGTATACCAACCTATATAATTGAAGGAACTTTTAGGAAATAATTTTTATAATACCTTTAGGTAAATATCGTCGCGGCTAAACTTATTTAACGTCGGTTGATATTAATTTTGTCCCTAAGATTGTTGATAGTTCAATTTTTCTCAAATTAGCACCTTAATGACTTGCGTACTCTATTTGTCACGATACAATCTATACGCTGTCATATTAAAACCATGTAAAAATTGTTAGGGACGTGTTAACATATATATTAAACTTGTCAATATAGACAAATTGTTGTCTTACATATATAGGTACATACTATGAAATTTTGATTGATTGAGATTTATGTCTTTGGTTTGCATACGGCTAGAGTTGTAGAGGCATTGTTTGTATTCAGTCATTCAAATACAAGGCAAATTGCGTATTTTGACAACCGTACTTTACATGATTGTAATTGATGATTGAATACGAAATAAAAGATAATCCCTTAAAGAAACGAGTAAGAAACTATTGCGCTTTTCGGAATATTTGTACCTGTCTTTTCTTGTGTGCGTTTAATGCCAAGAGTACGGATATAAAAGTAAATAATTAGTTTTCAAGCAGTAGGAAGGAAAAAGTATACGCAACGCAGAATCCAGTCTCGCACTTTTAATCTTGCGTAATTAACGGTGTCAATATCCGATGCGTTAATTCAATATAATTTCTCTATTGAATAAATAAATACGTAATATACATTTAAAACTTATAGTTCAAATATCACCTGTTCCAATTGAATTTTTATTAAAGCTGGGAACAATACAACTAGGTCAGATATGAGTTTAGCCTACTGATAAAAATGCAAATAACGCAAAAAATGAATGGTTGCCTTAATTACGATTAAAATAGCAAGACATTGATTTAAAATACCGGTCTTATTCTTGTTGAGACCTTGTAGGCCCAGATAATTCTCGATGACATAAAAAGCGTAAAGTCATTTATATAGACGTGTATTTACATGATTTCTACGGTAGCTTTGTTATGTAATGTTTTAAGCTTGCTTATTTGAGTATCATCCTTTTGGCATCTTTCAGTAGTAGGTAGTAGTTTTAGTTTGGGTTTAGATTTACGAGTATTGTATCCGTGGGATAGGCGATTTATAATATGATTTTATAAGATTTATATTTTTGCAACTACCTTTTACGCGTGCTAGGATACCTCTTGTTTAACTTTCTTGCACAATATTAGGTTATGCCATACCATCAGGCTACAACGTCCCTGTAAGGCACAGATACCTACCTACCTGGTTGGGCCTTAGACTAACACGTATCATCCCCATTTATCCATTTTTAATGGCTATACCTATCATCATCATCATCATCAGCTCATTAAACGTCCCCACCGAGGGGCACGAGCCTACCCGTATAGGGTGATTAGGCCTTAGTCATCCACGCGGGCCCAGTGCGGATTGGACGACTTCACACACAACCTTTGAATCTTCGCAGGCGTGCATGAAGGTTTCCTCACGATGTTTTCCTTCCGTCGAGTGCCGTAAGAGCGTCGGATAACGTACATATATTTTCGAAAATTCGAAAATACATTGGTACGTGTCGGGATTTGAACCTCAGCCCTCCCGGTAGGAAGGCAGTTCACAGACAGTCAGTCCACACCACTGAGCACCGATGTCCTCAAGTACCAAACTGTACTCTGTGTATAAGTTAAATAAAAGGGCCGATAATATACATCCCTGTCTAACACCTGCTTGGGGTTTGAAATGATCCGAGTCAACACCGTCAACACGAACAGCAGCCGTGCCATCTTCATACAGACGCTTTATGAGGTATACTAGGTGTTATGGTACACCCATTTCAGTGAGGACCAAACAAAGTTTCGACCACTTGACGGTATCGAAAGCTTTCTTGAAGTCAACAAAACACACGTAGAGTGGGATGTTAAACTCTTAACGTCTTATTATATATTAAACAAAACAATTTATTCATGACCCACTATGATAATAATGGTAATTGCTCTAATATACATGTCGTAATCATAAAAGCTATGCATGTTATTGTTTTTAGAGATTAATGATGTTTAATTTATATTATAATATCAGACGTTCCTCGAACATTGTATTGAATCTAAATCGGCGCCGTGTGGCGGTATGCGACGCGGAACACTTTTTTATTCGAATATATCCTTACCTTGAAAGCACATGGAAAGGTATATCATTCGATAGGCTATTTGATTCATTGTAGACATAATAGCTAGCTTCCTACATATAAATCGGTCGTCTCGATACCTTAAATCAATCACCCTGACATCCGCCAACCATCTGACAAGTGATTTTGCAATACCGGGATATTGATACTTAGTAGATTATATCCGTTATTCCAAATAGTCCTAACTGACAAAGCACTTACTTAGGTATTTTACAAGTCTTCTAAATGTTTATTGGTACAAGCCAAATTACCGCAATTTATTTTTAAAATAAAATGATTCAAGTAAGAGTAGAATAATAATTTAAGAGAGCATAAACTGAATCCAAAAAAGGTAAATCTTTAATTTGATTTTATAAAAAACAACAATGTAATAAGATTTTGCTTCGCAAATAAACATACGTTTAAGATCCACTATTCATTCAAATAAGTTGTGCGTATTTGCAGTAAATATGCATTATATTTGTTCAAATTGTGATACTTTTTTCTGGTTTACATTTTTTTCCGGGCTTGAGTTTGGACCGTAGTACGAGTATAATTTCTGCCTGCGAGCTGCCTGACAAATCCTAAATCAATTTGCGAGTTTATTGTCGGAAATAGTCCAGACATACCAGACGGAGCATGCAGTATGCTTTACGTCGTGCTCAATTGAACACACACAGTAAAAAACCTCCTAATGGTTATTTATGGCATGTTTATTGTTTTGTAAACTGCCAGTTTTTGTTGCTGCGCCAAGACTGTTCAAACCGAACATTGCTCAAGTGCTGGATAATCAGATGCAAGTGGACCTAACCCTATAAGGTGTTATAAGAGTTTACAGGTTTAGTTATCTAGTTCGTTGTCGTTCACATAAAATTATGGCTAGTAAAAATATTGCATTACAGTCGTAGGGCGTGTTTACGATAGTTTATAATTAAAGGTTTTATCTATCAATAATCTGTAGTAACATGCACTAAATGTTCATATTTCAATAAAATATTACATACTTAGTTTTCATATATTTTAATTATTCGTGTCCGAAACTTATTCAGCATAGGTATAGGGTTGCCAACTTTTTTTAGCAGAAATAAAGTATATCTGATTTTAAAGGAGGTAAAAAAAGAGTATGCACTTATAAAAAAGGTATCATTTATTTTTCTTTTAAAAAGGTATTTTTTAGTACTTCTTGCGGCACATAACAAATTTTCATTATTTTTAAAGGTATTGAATGAGTCTAAACATTCTAACTCTAAATTTATATACATCAAGAGCTCATTTTTGATTAAATTCAATGAAGCTCTGTTTCTCTCTTCTCGCCACTTTACATTCATGACCGAAAAGACTCTTTCTGTAAATGCTGAAGTGGCGGGAACAGAGAGTATATAGCTAATAATTTTTTTTAAACAATCAAATTCTTGAGGACATTTTTTAAAAATATATTGCCATTTTTCAGCGGTGCATTTTTGTATAAAGTCTGCGTTATTAAACAATTCGGCTTCGAGCAATTTTAAAATTGATACTTCTGAATATAAAGTATCCATGTCTATGTTTAGTCTTTTTAAATTAAGTTTTCCTTCTATAATTTGTTCTAAATGATTAAATTCAACAGTAGTCTTTAAAGATATTGTATTTAGTGAATACAGCCAGTTATCATTACTAAAATCAAACCATTTTTGTAAATAGTGGACTTTTTAATTCTGATTAAGGTTTTTGCGTATTATTACGGACGTGCACTAAACATTTTGTAAAAAAAGAGTATTTTAGCGTACTTTATTAGTGTTATAGATTATAGAGTACGACCAAATGATATAGAGGACAATACTCTATTTTAGAGTACGGTTGGCAACCCTACATAGGTATCAAACATAACAAATGTAAGATTACCTTTTATGACTGGAAATTAAATAATTAATGGAAAACATCCGATACCAAATTCGCATTTAATAACGCATTATTAACTTCGAAAAATGTGTTACATTTTTATGTCATATTATTTCAAGTAGGCCTAATTTATAACAGACTATTAGAAAATTGTGATCCCGAGAAAGTATTGATATTTGCATCTTATAAAGTTTATTGTGTAAAGGTTATTGTGGCAGTAGATGTCAAGGAATTGCCCAAAAAACGTAAACCATGTCTTGTAAAATGTTGCCAAGACGACCACTTAAAGTTTGCGCTGTAAAAAAGATATCAGATCTCATTTAGAGCCAAGCTTCTGAATCTGCGCGGCCTAACTCTAAACTATATATAAACTAAACTTAGATTCTAGGAAGTAGCCAAACATTTTGATGATCATACGCCTAAAATACTACACACACACACACACACACTGAAGAATCGACGTATTTTAGATATCACTAAAATCTAATTAGAGCTATTCAATGAGAGAAAATATATATATTCTGAAAATATTACAAATCTGGTACATCGTGAAACAACTCTATGAGAGTTAAAAAAAATGGCGAAACACTTCGAGAAAAGATAGGTAGTGCCCTTGCGCTTGGCTGGGCTCATCTTGGTTTTGGCAGATTTGGATATACTTTTTTTTTTTTTTTTTATCCTTTATAGGCAGACATTTGACCGCCATCTCACCTGATGGTAAGTGAAGATGCGGCCGAGGATGGATCATGACTGCCTAGAAACAGCCTATTCACTCTTGCCTTGAAGACGGCCAGGTTGTAATGATCGGGGAACACATAACGGGCAAAGATTCCATTCCTTTGCGGTGCGCATTAAGAACGAAGCACCATAGCGGGCTGTGCGGATGTGGAATGTCTACCACGTAAGGATGGAACGCTCGCCTCCGTCTTGTATCCCGATGTGAAAAGGGCTGGTGGAATTAACGCGTGTAATTCCATCGCACACTCACCGAAATGTAGCCTGTAAAAAACTGATAGCCGTGCAACTCTACGACGATGCTCGAGGCTTTGCAGCTTAGCGTCAGTCAGAGTAGGGTCGCCAATGAGCCGCTCAGCACGCCGCTCAATCGAGTCCAAAACAGCCAGTTGGTATTTGGCTGATCCATCCCATAGGTGGCAGCAGTATTCCATACAAGACCGGACTTGGGCTTGATATAATGCTAGAAGCTGTCCTGGGGTGAAATACTGCCTGACCTTGGAAAGGATCCCGAGCTTTTTTGCTGCAGTCTTTGCTTTGGACTCGATATATTGGCCGAAGTTGAGATTGGCAGTGAGATGAACACCAAGAAGCTCTAGGCTATCAGTCACTGAGACAGGTACATTCCGGAAAGTCGGAGCAAGCTCGAATTTGCTCCGCTTGGTGGAGAACACGACCTGTGTTTTGGTAGCATTGAACGTCACCAGATTAGATCACCCAAGAGGAGACTGCTTGAAGGACGCCATCCACACGGCTTACCATGGCCTCTCGACAAGACTGGTTTCTTCCTTACTGGCCCTTGCATCCGATAATACCTATCCGTAACTGTCTGTCGTCTGCATACTTCTCATGAGTTTCGTTTATTATATGTATATACGCGTGGCATTCATATAATATCTAAATGTATATAGGTACTAAATCTACGTTGTCTCCGGAAGTGAAAGATTTTTTAAAGTGAATGTAATAAATAAGCCTTGAAAACATCAAGTGGCTGTCAAGTTATGCTAAATTTAGGGTAGTAATAGTCTTGGCTAGAATATAAATTCTTTAACTAGAATTTATAGCTTTTCATATAGAGGTTTAAACTGTTTATGTCAATTATATCTTAAAGTATATTGTATCTGAAATGTGTGAACAAATTCTATGCGAATTTTCCTAGCTTTATACTAGGAAAATTCGCTAACTAATTTACTTAAAGATAATGCAATGTAATGTAGGTTAATGTAAACCTAAGTTATGCAATGAAGCATTTATTTTTATTCCATAAGATTTAAATGCAATAAAAAATATTAGAACATACCCAGGCGTAACAAGTTAGCTACTACTTATAATACAATAAGATTTTACACGACAGTGACATATTTAAATAGCCTTTGATTAGTCTGGGTGTTTTCTATGTATGATATGAATGTATTTACGAAAAAAAAAATGTATCTAAGTATATTTATCCGTCGTTTAGTACCCATAATACAGGCTTCACGCTTAACTTGGGGCTAGATGGCGCTGTGTGAATGTCAGTGGATATTTATATTTATTAAGATGGTTTATCTGATATTGTGAATTAGCTAGCGAAAATAAGCGCGATAAGCAATAGAAAGCCTGTTAGGGACAAAAAAGTTTATTAATAAAACCCTTTAATTTCTTACATTCATATAGTGTTCAACTACCGATATGAAAATAATGCAGACATATGAAATAACTCAAGCAAAATATCCGTTGACAAGTTGAGTGGCGTGTGTGACACGCAAATTGTTTACAAACACGTAAGGTAAGGGCCGCTCATTGTAGAGCAACTTATAACAACATCATTCAGGTTTGCAGATCGCGAATCTTGCATAGATAATAGAACCTTTTTTTTAATCGAATGAGAAAGTTTAAAGATTAAAAATAAGTTAATCGTTGTGTAATTAAATAGCGATAAGATGATATTTCATCGCCATCTATTCAAGTTTAGATATTGACATTAAAACAATGAATAAATATAGCTATGTACTAAAATAAATATAACTAACCTCTGGCATTTCACACAGCGTCATCTATTCCCAAACTAAGCATTAACCTGTAATATGGATACTAAACGACGAATCAACATACTTATATAGTTTTTGTAAATAAAATAAAAAACATGTTCATGCACACACAAATATTTGTGCTGCCTGGGATCGAATCAGGAACCCTTGGTGTAATAGCCGATGTCTCAACAATAACACCAGATGGGTTGTCAATATCTATGTATTTCATACATTAAACTATAACTATTCTGTCTATGAAATCATCAACTAGTCTTTAGCTTACATACAGAGCTGCACGATAAAAGCGATTGCATAACGGTGTCTACAATATTTTTGAATCTATTTCGTATAGCATCACATTAGACGTATCTCTAGATCAATGTGAAGGTCAGTCTTACAGATTTTGTTATTTTATTAAGTAACTGCTCACGTAAGAAGTTTGTACAATTACTGAAATCAACTATGACTCTAGGATTTCTAAAGTGGACTATAATGATGATTCAAGGGGTTGTGATCTTAAAAGTAGGTAATTATAGGTAAGTAAATAACTTTTAAAGGGCCGGCAACGCCTTTCTGGGACCTGAGGTCTTGCAAATGTTTATGGGCGGCGGTGTTACTTACCATCAGGTGAACCGTACGCACGTTTGCCTCCTGTTCAATAAAAAAAAAGTAAGTTAATAACTACAGGAGTCTGAAGTAACAGTTTATTTCGGAAAAGGGCTTCACTTGTCTAAAATAGTTTGGGGATCCCTGTCTGTGTTTTAGGAGTAGTAAAATGGTGGTATTTCATAATAGCATTCCAATCTAGAAAACAACATGCCTATTGGAATAAGTACCCATTTATAACTCATTTTGAAATATCAGCTACTTTATTATACCTTAGATCATGGTCCAATGATCTGAGCTTTGAGATTAAATCGATTCTTGGTCGATCGATGGTTAGTAGATAACTCCGTGCTTCACAGTACACGTTCCTACTACACTATCAATATAGCGGTCGCAATACAAATCCACATCAGAAGAAGAACGATGGCACTTGATCTGGTGTGATTTATTTATCAATCTGTCTTACTCCATAATAGAAGATTTGTATAATATTGTTTTTGTTTTAGACTACGTCATGGGAACACGAGCATTATTCCTATGCGCGTGTCTCGCCACCGCGAGCGCATCTCTCGAAGTCGTCAACCAGTGGAATCTGATGCAGTTCGACTTCCCACCAGACCCTGTGCTACTGGAGAAGTTCCAACCGGAGAACACGGTGCCCACTGGTCTGGAGATAGGGTGGGATAAGATTTACTTGGGCATACCCCGCTTGAGGGCTGGAGTGCCTGCCACTTTGGCGTGGGCCACGAAGCCTTCCACCTGGTGTCAGTCCCGTTTTGCAGGTAAAATTGTATATTTTTACTTTAAGATACATATTTTGAAAATTTTTATTAATTGCTGTGAATAAGATATTTTGTGTCCGACTTATACCTTAAGCCCTTGCATTGCCTTAAGTTTGTTATTGGATTGTTGTGTTATTTAACTAACTAAAATATTATATTTTTAAATCGATAAAATCATGCGACATTGATTTATTGAAATGTTGATTTTAATCATTATAATAATATATGTTAAAAATGTGCAGTAGTTCAATAGTAAGTAGTTTGATAGTCCCTGATCAAAGTATTGATAAGTTGATGCCCATTAAAATAGGCTGGATCCAGTTACGTAATTTTTCTAAACAAAGATATCAGCAGAATATTATTCACATATTTTAAATAAAGCCTAACTAGTGATAATAAAGTACCTATAATAAAAAGGTTTGAACTCGGGACTGAAATCAAAACCTCTGCTGAGCTGAAACCAACGCATGTACCCGTTACACATTTTGGGGTCAACATACAAGTGGTTAATTACTTTAAAAAAAGTAATGGAGTTTTGTAAACGTTTGCAAACGTGGAGTTGCATATCCAATAAATATGTTGTCAGTGATAATAACAGTACAGCGGGTTCTTATACGAACTCAGAAATATAACTGAAACTGAATGATTGTGTACATTTTATAGTCTAGACTTTATACCATTAATAGTTTTAAATTTTAGAGATAAACTTTTCCAAAACTGTATAAAGGACCCAGAAAACTTAACAGCACGTCTGATATACAATAGGTATAAAAACTTCCTCAATAATTTATTAAAAAAAGTAAAGAAAACATTTGAGCGCCTAGAATTTGAGAAATTAAAAAAAAACCCTAAAGCTACTTGGAATGTTATTAAGAATATTGGTAATATAAACACCACGAATACTACAGCTAGCGAACTTCTAGCAACCTCTGATACTCCTCTTTCTTCCATAAATAAGGTAAATCACTATTTTTCGCAAACATTGGTAAAGAATTAGCGGGTAATATTTTAAATAACAGTTATAGTAATTTGGACGACGACAAAACTCTTCCCGATAATTTTCCCCACCAGTCAATTCAATGACCCTGTTTAGTACAGACCGTAGTGAGGTTGAATGCATCATAAATAACCTTAAAGATTCGTCGACGACTGGCTGGGATGGCATACCCACATCTATTATCAAGGCTGCTAAACACACGTTGGCTCCTGTGCTTGTCCATGTTTTTAATCTTTGCCTTGCCTCTGGTGTTTTTCCTGAGGCCTTCAAAAAGGCAATTGTGCATCCTGTATACAAGAGTGAGGATAGAGACATTGTACTAATTATAGGCCAATCTCTGTTCTGACTACGTTATCTAAAATTCTAGAAAAGATACTTAATAGCGACTTACCGGTTTTCTGGACTCTAATAAAGCTATTCATGACAACCAATATGGTTTCAGACGCGGCAAGTCAACGGAAGACGCTATATTGAACTTGACTGACGGAGTTGTGAGAAATCTTGAATCTTCACTTAAAACTATTGGTATATTTTTGGACCTCTCGAAAGCCTTTGACACTGTCTCTATCCCTCTCCTGTTACAAAAACTATCAAACGTGGGCGTTACTGGTGTTGCTCTTGTCATTTTTCGCAGTTACTTAACAAGTCGTTCTCAGCAAGTGGTAATTAATAACTTTACAAGCCGTGACGAAGTATTAACTTATGGAATTCCGCAAGGCAGTGTTCTCGGACGGAGCCTATTTAATATATATATAAATGACCTTTGTAACCTTAAACTCCCAAATTGCAAGATTTTGTTATATGCAGATGACACAGCTCTTTTGGTACATGGAAAGGACTGGGAGAGCGCGCGTTCGAATGCTGAACATGTGTTACACATAATCACGAGGTAGTTCAACCTAAACTTGCTTACCCTTAACCTTAGTAAAACAAATTACATTACTTTTGCGGCTAAAACCACTATGTTGCCTGTTTCTTTGTTTATTTTTGCACACAGCCAAATGCCACATAGTTGTACAAACTATAATTGTATTCAAATTTCTAGGACGTCTAAAGTCAAATATCTTGGAGTCTGGATCGATAGTTTATTATGGCACGATCATATTAAAATGATTAGTGGTCGGGTAAGAAAACTTATATGTCTTTCGTAATTTAAGGTCTGCGCTAGACTCAAAAACTTTGCGCAGCGTATACTGTACTCTTGGGAAATCAATCATATCGTATTGCATTACGGTATGGGGCGGCTCTGGCGAGACTAAACTTATCAGCCTGGAAAGGGCCCAAAGAGCTGTGTTGAAGGTTATGCTTTATAAACCTATTCTGTTTCCAACAACTCAGTTATACAGTATTTGGGATGTATTAACTGTGCGACAAATATATATACTCCACACAACGTTACGCAAACACTCACAACTGCCATACGCTTAGTAATAAGCGGCGGAAAGATATAGTCTGCAAGTCGGAGTTTTGCAGGCTATCGCTTACCAAACGTCATTTTAACTTTATCTCGCCTACATCATATAATAAAATAAACAAATTGTTATGTCACACACACACAAACACACACACACACACACACGCACACGCACACGCACGCGCGCACGCACGCACGCACGCACGCACGCACACACGTACGCACGCACGCACGCACGCACGCACGTATTTTAAGAGATTCTCGCATATCCGGTTTTTGTTTTGTATACTGACCCTAGTGTTCCGTGGAGTCGGCGTTATTGACTGCGACACAGTTTAATACTTATGCAGTCACTATCGAATCACTTTTAATTTTAAAGATCCTTTGTTAAAGTTTGAATAAAGATTTATTTATAATTATTATTATCCATATTCATTTATGGAAATGGCTTAAGTTAGTTTTCGTGTTTTACATATTATTCATTGATTTTTTGTTTGTGGTTTCATATATTTATCGATTAGTTGTATTTATGATTGTTAAAGTCAAGCACACACAATGCTTTCACTATCTCATACACTTACACAAACAAAACAACGTCCCAAACGCCCAGTCTGAATCTTCCTCGCTTATCATACATACACCGCGTCAAACCGTTCACTCATGTAAGAAGTATGAAATAACCATACAACGATATTGCATAAAGCAAATTGCAGTGGCACTTAATGCACTCTTTGTCATATATATTCTACGTTTAACATTTTGCTATGGGTACCTTTGACTTGTTGACCGAAATTGACCAATCCTTAAATGTTGAATGCTACTCAATTCTTTTGCCAGAAGACTGTGGTAAAATACTGAATAAATATTGTTTTAAAGTTTTACATGCAAACATAAGAAGCGTCCAACGAAATTTTGAAAACTTCCTGGTGGTATTTCATAGGTTAAATATTCCATTCGATGCTATTGTGTTTAGTGAATGCTGGATAAATGATTTGACCATTATAAAACAGATTCAAGGCTACAAATGTTATAGCTCTACAAAGTTCACTAATAAATCAGGGGGTCTAATTGTTTACTTAAATAACAAATGGTCTGGAAATGCAACAGAGCCTGAAATTGAAGATGCAAATTGTCTTATGATAGAAGTTCTTAATGCTTTTACCCTTGTTGCCCTTTACAGATCGCCATCTTTTCCGAACCCAAATAGATTCCTCTCCTCTTTGGAACAAACTATCGCAACTATGAATCTCACCTCATGCGCAATAGTTGTAGGAGACATTAATATAAACATCTTAGCAGACGATGATAATTCTTCAACTTACCTTAAAATATTTGCTGAACGTAATCTCATATCGACTATAAATTCTCCCACCCATTGTACATCTTGTATTGACCACCTCTTTGTTTCAAGTACATATAAAGCTGAAGCTGTTATCTGTCCCGTGGACCTCACGGACCACAGTCTGATTATGGCTGGTATTTCAGTCGTTTCTCCCAGGACAAACCCTTTAAATAGATCTGTGCTTAAAATTGATTTTGTAAATCTTATTTTATCGGCAAAGAAAATTTACTGGTCGGATGTAATAAATTGCTCATCTCTTGAAGATGCGGTCTTAAATCCTATTTGGTTTCTAATAATTCCCACTACAAGTTAGCCATAGGAAGTTTTGCATCAAGCCGTGGATGACGCCGGGACTGATCTGGTGCCTAAACATAAAGACAACTTCATAGTGAATCTAAGAAATTCCCAAATGACAATACTAAAAAGTTAGTTTATACAGATACCGAAATTTCTACATCAGTCTTCTTAGAAAGTTGAAAGCAGATTATGAAAGAAATGAACTAATAAAAGTAAGAATGTCCCCAAAAGCTTTGGAAATATGTAAATAGCATATCTCATAGAACTCTCAAAAGAAAATATGACTCACAGGATCTCTTAAAAATTAAAAATAATGTTAAAGACTCCCTTAATGAATGTAATGAGTATTTTGCATCAGTGGGCCAGAACTTTGCAGATTCCATCTTGAAAAAACTTAATGTAACTCACGAATCACTGACCGCTAAAATTAAATTAAATGCCTCGCCTTTACCACTTCATTCCTTTTTTGTCTCCCCAACAGATGAAAATGAAAATCAATCGCTTATAAGTAATCTGAAGTTAGAAAGTAGTCCAGGGCTCGATAACATAAATAACAAAATTCTAAAGGGGATTGCGCACATAATATCTAAGCCTTTAGCAGCTATATTTAATAGAAGTATCGAAACTGGTACTTTCCCGAGGCCCTGGAAAAATGCAGTCGTAGTACCTATATACAAGGATGGCTCTAAGGATAACCCTAGCAATTACCGCCCTATATCGCTTCTTGGAGGCATACCTAAACTGCTGGAGAAAATAATCAATAAACGTTTGGTTAACTTTATTGAGTCAAATGGCATGCTCTCGGATCGGCAGTATGGTTTTCGCCAAGGTAGGAGTACTTAGGATGCTGTTACTCGATTGACAGACATTATCTCGTCTGGTCTTGATTCTAATCAATGCTACATCGGAGTCTTCCTCGATATGTCAAAGGCTTTCGACTCAGTTTCCATTCCCATCCTTCTAAAGAAACTAGAGTCCTATGGGATTCGAGGAAATATTTTAAATTGGTTCACAAGTTACTTGACAGACCGTCAGCAGTGCGTTAGAATTGGTGAGCGCACCAGTGATTTCAGGCCAATATCTTTCGGAGTTCCGCAGGGCAGCATCCTTGGTCCCACCCTTTTTCTTCTCTACATAAATGATATGGCCTCAATTCAAATACAAAATGTTGACATTCTTTGTTACGCCGATGATACTGCTCTCATTCTCCACGACAGATCGTGGCAGGATGTCTATAAAAGAGCTGAGGATGCCATGGCAGTGGTGGCGAACTGGCTTAGCTCCAATCTACTCTCCCTTAATACAAAAAAAAAACAAAATTTCTTTATTTTTACAAAACCTCTGCTACGGCTCCTCGTATGGCGCGATCTTTAAAACTTCACAATTACATCTTTTGTCTATCTCGTACTCAAAACGTCCATTGTAACTGTGACACGATTGATCGATCCGATAAAGTAAGATACCTCGGAGTGGCTCTGGATAAACCTGACTTACCTTCAAAGATCACATTTATACTATGTCAAAGAGAGTGGGAAAAATCATCTACGTAATGAGGAATCTTCGAGATGTGATAGACGGCAAAACCCTGAAATCGGTTTACATGGCCTTATGTCAGTCTGTTCTGGGCTACTGTATCCGAGCTTGGGGCGGAGTAGCTTCCACTAACCTTATAACGCTTGAAAGAGCTCAGAGAGCTGTTCCCTGCCCTGCTGCCCATCCTATATTCAACAAATAAATTATTTAAGCAAGCAGAAGTACTAAGTGTAAGAAGGCTGTTCTATTGGAGGGTGGCCATTAATATGCACAAATTTGTTTTAAACTCTAGTAATTACCGTAATATGATCGAGAAACGTATTTTTAAGTTACCTCAACCTACTGTAAAAACTTAATTTGCTAGGAGATTCGGGTATTTCCCTTTCCCGCATATTTACAATAAAATGGTTAGGCTATGTGACATTAGGCACTGTACGGCTCATGAGGCAAAGACACTCTTATCACACACTCTAATGTACTGGACATACGAAGAATCCGAAGGATTTATTAGAATTAAAAGTTAAAATAGATGCAAGACCACCGACGCTCTCATATACACGGGTGCACACACAAACACAAACACTCACACATATACAACAATAGTTTATTTTATGTCTCTTACTCTGTTTTAAAGATTGGTATCATCTTTGTTAGCCGAACACAATGTTTTCATGGAAGTCGATAAATCTATCTCCACAGGACAGGCATAGCCTAGTGTGGAGGTCAGTTTTCGTGTATTTTAAATTGGCAATAAATATTTTTCATTTTTTTTCATATAACAGGCTTATGCTCAGTTTGGGGCTAGATGGCGCTGTGTGATTGTCATTGAATATTTATTTATTATTTCCTAAAAGCATTTGTAATTTATTGGGATAACAGCTAATGAATATCATACGTTCATTTCTAAAAACAACTTACCCATTATAAACATATAGCAGGAAAATCCGTACAAGTAGTACAATATCCTTTTACTCCCTTCTAGTACCGGTGGCCATATTCCTAAAGCCCTCATCACGGTTAGTGACACTCTAACAGATGGACTAACGTTATCTACCAAAAATGTACCCAACATTCTTAATTTACTAATTTTAAAAGAACCCTTAAAAGAAAATACTCAATTTCACTGATTCCGAAGGGGGTATGCGACTAAACGTGACAATTGAAAGCTAGAAAAGACCAACCATAGCTCTGACAAAATTATAAATTGCACCTTTCAGATATTGTTAACCTTTTGTGGAAGCTTAATAGTGATTTATTTTTAGTGCAATGAATGCACAGAGCTCATTGGTTCACTGTTACCTTTCGATCTGCAGAGTGAAGGTTTAAATCCTTTTCGAATTTTCGAAATTATATTGTACGAGCTGGGGGTTCCGAATAAATTATTGCCAAACACGAAGAATAACACGGTAACACGCTTTATTAATTAACCAATATCAATCACACACAACATATTACACTTACACTCGTACTAATTAATCAATTAACGCACGCACTAAATCCGTAATTAACACTGCACACTATAACACAACACTTTCCGCACACACACGTAAAATCACACGTTAACTCTTCACACTGTTATATCACACTCGACGATCCCTTAGATATCGCTGTATCACTCGCTTCTCCTTGTAGTCGCAGGTATTCCGCTCTTCGTTCGCTCTTGAGTAGAACACAAGACTCCGGCGCACCGTCGGTCCGCCTTATATACCTGTCGGCCGCTGAGCTCGAAGCTTCGACGTCATTCTACATAGTTCGCGAATTATCTAGAACATACTAGACTCTTTGCTATTTGACAATTCGCATGTCATACTCTATGGACTGTCTGTGGACTGACGTCACATATTAGCCGCCATATTTAATGACATTTTAAATACGTCAATTCGTAACAATATGTACGTTTATCCGACGCTCTTACGATAAAAGTAATCATCGTGAGGAAACCTGCCCACGTCTGTGAAGAGATCCAAAGGATGCGCGTGAAGTCGGCCAATCCGCACTGGGCCCGTGTGTCTGACTAAGGCCTAATCTCCCTTTACGGGCAGGCTCGTGCCCCTCGGTGGCGACATAATTATGAGCTGCTGATGATGATGATGAATACACAGATTGTTCTCAAAGTTTAAAATACAACAAAGCCCAATGTCGCTCAGAAATCATTTTTTGAAGGATGCTATATAGTATCGCACTGGAAATGTTTCCAGTGAAATTATATTCCATAGTTTTCCGCAGACAATGTCCATAATATTATACTGTGAAGTACTGAAAGCCATCCAGGTGAAGAGGAGAAAATGATTTAATATCTTAACATCATCAGCCTATAACGGCCACTGCAGGGCACAGGCCTTCCCACACATCATAGCAATGGGGAGAATGCCCTTGAGATCATAAAATTGTAGCCCGGACCTACGGCTTAACATGCCTTCCGAAGCACGAAATCTTTTTTTTCGGATATTCAGATGATTCAGTCTGCAATATCCTAACCGAACTGGGAAAACCGCACAAAATGACTGACTCTTCCCACCGTAATTCGAACCCACACACGTATCTTAGCTGAATGCTGTACCCACTAGACCACAGAGGCAATTAATACATTCACTTAAATCAAAATCCGTTCAATCAATCAATCAGCCCATCGTCCACTGCTGAACATAGGCCTACCCCAATAAGCGCCATCTTTCCCGGTCCTGAGCAGCTGCATCCATCCTCCACCAGCCACCCTGTTCAAATTGTCCGTCCATCGGGCCGCCAGACGTCCCACACTGCGCTTGCCTAAGCGAGGCCGCCACTCCAACTCCAAATCCAGTTCTGGACGAATACAAATTCCCTATAAAGCAACGATCCACCTCGAGACCTTGATTCCCTTGCCTCAAGAGATTTAAGAGGCCTAACTTACTTTTGCAACGTGCTTAAATAGTTATTTTACAAGTAATTACGAAAACCCATCTTGAATAAAGAAGAAACAAAAATATGTATGTTGCATATAAAAATGACTTCAAAGATATGATGAAGAACAAGTTTTGCACCCCTGTTTACACTCGATAATTGCCGATGTAACGGTGAATTACAAGAAGCAAACGTAATTACATCATTAATGTAAACACCCCTTACGGTTGCGAATAAACGATAAACTTCAGTGGACGGCACAATTATCTTTCAAATTTAACAACAAATCAACCCTCAGCATTCATAAATGTAGATATTTGTCTGGCTAATAATTGCTTTAGCTCTTATGTTTTTTTTTATGGAAAAAATAGTGTGATCTAGGTGATAAGATTATTACAAACTATATTAATATCTAGCACTGTGTTAGATATGGCGTCCTATGGTCGGTTTATCAGGCCGAGGGGCGGCTTACGTTATGCTTACCAAACGCGGTTTCCATTGCATAACTTGTCTGCTGCGGGTATCGGTCCCTCCACATATGTTACAATCTATTACATATTAATAAAATTTAAGTATATGTTTGTAATATTGAAATAACATTTTTTCTTTATGCATATGAATCTATATACGGTACATATTATGCCATAATAACAATAAAAAATAAATCATTTCTTTTCAGTCAATTTTCTATAGGCGAAAAATCAATTACTGCCATTATAAGCAATATCACGATTATAAAATAAAAATTGTAACTGGCCCACTGCCTCTTCAACTTGAATTTGAACAAGCAATGAGCGTAACGGACCGATTACTTCTCTCACGAATAGAGAGAGAGACCTCGAGCATATCTCGCTTCATTATTTTGACGACCTATTTGGTGTTGCGGTCGAGAGGTCAGCCGCAACACCAAGGGTTCTGGTTCGATTCACGGGCAATACAAACATTTGTGTGCATGAACATGTCTGTTTGTAATGGTCTGGGTGTTTTCTATGTATAATATGTATGTATTTACAAAAAATGTATATATGTATGTTTATCCGTTGTTTAGTACCCATAATACAGGCTTCACGCTTAACTTGGGGCTAGATGGCGCTGTGTGAATGTCAGTGGATATTTATTTATTATTATTTATTTATTATCCCATTGCATTGTTTAACTAAAGGAACGTTATTTAAAACTATGAGAAATACAAATTTGGCGCGGTTCTTTCAAAATTGGATATAAGAATATGATGAACATTCGGTCAAATAAATAAACATAGTACTTTTCAACAGCAACAGAATTTACAGTTCACTGCTGCCCTACTCCACATATAAGAATATGCTGTTATACTGACTATTTTGTACTATTGTGTAGCAGGGCTTAACAACTATTACAGCACCTACGAGAAGAGGAGGAGTGGTGACGGTAAAGATATTTAATTTCCCGTCACTTTTTACTCATTGTGACAGTTACCCACTGGCTTAAGAGTGTATCTGAGAATAATATACGTAGTGAACTTTATGAAGAGTTGCTTGTAACACACTCACAAATATGCACACACAAGCACGCACGCACGCATACACAGAAACACACGCACACAAACCCTACTATTACTTATATTATTATTAATTTAGTTACACCGCATATTGTTGATAATAGTTTTAAGTTTGATTATTTTTAGTTTGATATCATAACATTTGATATCAAATGTTATTAAAAATCTAAAATGTTTAAGAAATGACGTGATGCATCTGTAGAACGGAGTAGGCCGCTAATGATTGCGACACAGTTTATAAAACTAAAGCAGTGATTATTGAACAATGTGTGTTTTCAAGCTTACCTAGGATGATGTCGTCCATGAAGACATCATCCTAGGTAAGCTTAAAAACACACTTACACTTGAAACTTTGACATATTGAAGCTTTGGCAGGTAGACTTAGCAGCGTATGCAGTTGCAGGAAAATAAGGCTCTTCACAGAAATTGATACAGGAAGATTCATTAATTTTAGTTATTTTCGTAGTATAATGTCGTATGGTATTCTGTTGTGGGGCTCAGCGAATATTTATCGGATAAAGATGTGTGAACATAGTGTTTCAGTTAAAAATCTATGTAATATATATTATTATAAAGCTACACGTAGGTAAATGGCAAAACTCTGTAACCAATGATATAAAAAGTTTAAAAGAGTAACTATCAAGATTCTTGGCGGTTCTTCCCGAAGATCCTACTTATCCGAACCGGTGGTAGAGTCATAAAAATATAATAATACCAGTTGAAGATTGAAAAGTATCTGTTAAATATTTATTTTAATAAAGATATTTTGAGTTTGAGTTCGATTTCATTTCATTTTTTTTAATTCTTTTAAAATTATTTCATTGAATTATGAATTGATCATTTAATTTGTAGTAAGTGTTACACGGACGTTGGGATGGATCACACAGGTCCGTTCATTATATAACAAACTTAATATTCTATTGTTTGTCGAGCTTCAGTGGCTCATTGGAATGGACTGTTACCTTCCGATATGGAGAAATGCCTGCATGCCGCATGTTTGTTCATAATCCAATCTAGCCATAGCTGTGCTGTCAGAAAGGCCGGAGCCTGTATCCTATAGTGGGACGACTGATTGTGATCACGGTAAATTCATTCGAATACGTTTAATGAAATGGAAAAAATAAAAAGAATACATTATACATTTATAATTTATTTAAAATTGGTTAAATGTTGCTATATAAATGAAGGTTTTCTTGGTCTACACGGATAAGGTACTATTCTCGGTGAGTGCGTCACGAGCTTTGGCCCTTGCTAGGCTCAATTCTTGTCTTCAACTTGTTGAAGCAACGTGAATAACGAATACGAAGCTTTTATTATCTGGAAACAAAAACGGCATATTATTACCATATATTTCTATTAAAAAGTAGTATATATTATATTATCTGTGAAAAAAGGTACCTAAATATAAAAGAAAATTTGTCTCTTTTGCCGTTTCGAACATTAAATATGGTACATCCATGTTTTAGTACAACTGAGCTAAATTGTATGCTGAATATTTTATCCCAAATCACCTCTAAAAGTACCTGCATTAAGTATTATTTTCCATCTGCACTGCAAACGTCACCCAAGATTACAAATTTTATGTCTGCTGTACTTGTTAATTTTATTAGCCATAGTGCCTTCATCCCTTAATACAGACTTGCGTCAGAAGTTTAAAACACTTATATGTCAAGAGACGAAATCTGGTACTACTGTGGTATATACTTAGAGGTCTCAGTACCGGGTCCGAGTAAACCTAGTAAGTACGTAAAGTTGAAAGCTTCAAAACTGATATCGAAACCCATTTTTAGAGTGAATAATAATATCATTTTCTTTGGTACCTCTTACTGTACCAGTGACAGCACCACTCTCGGTTATTGTCATGATCTCACCCGGGACATGATGAGGGAGATAGATGGATATAAGTATTTATTGCACAATATAAGGTGTTACAAACTTAAAAATTACTGAAAGAAAATAATGCGAAACATGCGACCTCTTCCTGACAACCTCACAAACAAAGCAGAGCAGAGGATCTTTTAAAAATTGTGAAGTAGTTCCTCACATGCACTCACACTTCACCTACCACAGCGCCACTTTCATGTTTACTTAAAGCTTGCGATAGACATTTTCCTAATTTGTATGTATAATTTGGATTTTAATGAACGTAGTGCCAACATGTAAGAGTATAATTATTTTGTAAACAAGGTGTTGACCTTCACAGGTCAGGCTCAGCCTAGTGTGGAGGCTGAATAAGGAAATTGGAGGTCCGGAATATCTGGCGCAAGATGGGGGAGACTTATGTCCAGCAGTGGACTGCGTTAGGTTGAAGAAAGAGAGGCAAAAACTTCTTAGTCTTATAGGTAATAGGCATCTAGGCTGTCATACATACCGCCATAAAAGACGCCAGTGTTAGAGCGGTGAAACTCCCAGCAGTGATCTTGGTGATGCGCCGCGAGCGCAACATCACCACCATCAGCGACTTCCGCAGCGGCACCGACATCATGTACCAGGGAGCTTCATATGCTGCCCCGGCTATTTCTGAACTCTGCGGTATAAACAAAATAAATAAAAACTCTATTGTCGCACTGCGCCCGACACCCTAGACGACATATGTTAGGTCTCTTATACCCATAAATACTAGCTATAGTGCCTTCATCCCGAAACACAAAAGTGTAATACACTATTTGTTGAAGGTGCCTTCCGAAGCTTGAAAACAATCGAAATATTTTTTTCTGTTTCCTATCCGATGTACCATTACGATAGTTGCTTAAGCCTTTCAACGCTAATGACTCCTAAAGGCTACTAAAACATAGTTTATGTCTATATTCCTGGCGTTTAAAGGGTTAGCTGGCATAGTAGTCAAACAAATGCACCAGCCACTACACCATTGGAAGCTACACATAGTTTCATAATAAATTATATAAAACAACACATTATTACCACTTCAGAAAGTTCATTTCCATGATAGCAGTACAGAAAAACTTGAAACATCATGTTCAACAAATAGGTTCCCATCGACAGAAACCGAACCAAATTTCCAGTTTGCTGAAACAAAAGCAAACTTGTTAGATTATTTGACGATATTGCGAGCATATAAAGAAATAATCGAGTGTGTATATTACATTTAATACACTTTGATATCCCTGATAGCACGTGTTTTGCATCAGGTGTCTTCCCAAACATATAGAACATAATAAAAAGGTTTTTGCTATATCCTACTAAAACTACGAGATAAAGTTATTTATAAGCATATGAGAGAACCTACATAAATTACTATTGCAAATAAGGTGCGAAGCAGAGCATACGAGCGCAATATTTTCACTCACAAAGACTGCATAATACTGAACCTATGTCTCTATGCAAGCTCCATAAACCGTTTATTAGCCTAGATCTTCCACCAGAAACTACAGATTACAATTTTAAATAACATCCATATTAGGCCGTAGATTCGGTCCTGATGTCTATCTAGGTAGGTACCACCGCAGCGCCAGATGTCGCCCCATAAAATAAGAGTGTTTTACACTTTTGTGTTTCCGGATGCGGGCACTGTAGCTAGTAAAATTACCGGGTATAAGAGACTTAACATCTGTCGTCTCGGGTGACAGGCGCAGGGAAGTGCTGATGAAAAATAATAACTATTTACTATTATCAATTTGTTCTATCTCAGGTAAGCGTAAGGCTATTACCAGGTAAGCGAACTGATCGTCCCTTTCAGTAAGACATAAAAAACATTCGTAATAATGGAAGTTTAAGATCAGCTCGCATTTCCCAGAACTCATAGATACCGAAACAAGCTGGAATGCTGTCACGCAGATGATGACCAGGGACACGTTGAACTGCGCGAAGATCTGCTCCGAGAAGCAGTGCTGGATCTGGTCTGCCGCATCGAGGGCCAGCTGGTGTTCCTCGACGCACCGATTAAGGCGATTCTTCACCACTTTCTCCTGTTCTTTCGTCAGGTGCTGTAAAAAATATTTACAAAGATACTGTATATGAAGTTGCTACATCTTCATCAGACTATAATCGCCCACTGCAAGATACAGGCTTTCCCGCACACCATGGCAATTACGTTTTATTTAAGATTATCTACTCAACCACGTACCTTTCATCCACTATTACAGATAAGTATAATGACAACAGAGTTGAATAATGAGACAAACTGTGGAATCCTCCGATACTGTTACTATATTCACGGTCACAAGCTTGTTACTGTCTTATGGTCCCTTTCGCAAGTATTGCTGATTGCTAACGTATCTATATTATAGACAAATCTATTCAGGAATATCAGTAACTTAGTTATAATAGTAACGTTTACTTTCTTTTTGTATTCTTTTTGACGTTCATAAGTGCTTTTTGTAAGCCTTATCTGAATAAATGGATTTTGACTTTGATTTTCTCAGATATAAAATAAAAATTTATGAAGTAGTTTTTTAAATGTAAATGTTATAGACATAAATGCCTTATATTATTTAAATTTATTTTTTTCAATTTTAATACATTACGTTAAGGTTTTATTACATTATGTTTACTCTCCCGCTTTCCTTAGGTGAAAATAAATTAGTGTTTAACGCCATCTGTACTAGGAGCCGAGTTTACGCTCTGTTCGCTACGACGACGCTACGTTAATGTATTAAGCGGCTACGAGCAATGTCATGCCTGAATAATGTAAAAGATGGCAGAATTTATTTGTACCCTAGCAAAATTTCGGCTTTAGTGCCAGACCTTACGAAATAAACCTATCGGAAATAACCAAAGTGCTTTCCTCAAAAGACAAAGCGCAATACCCTTCCACAGTCCCTTTCACAGGATATCTGGGGCTGCAATGGTTACATACCGAAATAACTATTATTTAATTTATTTCTCAACCAGTTTTGGTGACTTCCAATTTGGAGGATACGGGTTCAAATCCCGACACGAACCAATGTCTTTTCGATTTTTCGAAAGTATAATATATGTACGTTTATCCAATGCTTTACGGTGAAGGAAAACATCGTAAAGAAACCTGCGCACGTTACCATTATTAGTAAAGGCACTAGCCAAATCTAGGCTTTACCCTGTATTACTATATATGCATCATGCCTAAGTACTATCTTTAACAAAATAAATATTTGAATATCACACCGCCCCCTTAATAGTTATATCCTGGCACAGCGTCTTCAGCGAGAGCCCCAGCAGCCGAAGCCGGCAGCAGCACTGGGCGATCAGTGACGTCACCAACGTATCCTGGGACACGTTTAAGCAAGCAGCAAACGATAGTCCTATGATCTGCTGAGCATACGTGAGCTCGTACGCCGGTGATTTTGTTGTGTCATGAGGGTACCTAGTAATGAATGAAGAGCTTAAATTATAAGGTTATGGTGAGAGAAAAATATTGATTCGTAAACTTCACATCGATCAATATGATACTGGAGCATGCTTGAACATCCTTACACATTTTTGTATAGAAGCTGTCAAATTCCTTGTCGAAATAATTTTTGAAATGTAGTTAAGAACACCCTGATATTAGACGAACAGTGGAATTAATGGCTGTTGCAATCTTCTGACCTAATGTAGGGTACCGCCGTTCGATATTCTTCTTGCAGCAGCGTCCGTGTGTAAGTCGTCGTTTTCTTTCTTGGAATCGTTAAAGGGCATATTATAGTTAAATAATTCGAATCCCGAATTGGGAAATGCTTTATTTCAATCTAGCTGTTGAATAGTTATTATTTTGATCACAAGGTGTTTTTTCTAGCCTTAAACATTTGAATTGGCAACTGTGCATATTTAAAGGATCTTAATTAAACCAATTTATTTATATTGTTATAAACAATTTTCCTTCTTTCTAGTCAGGTACAGCAAAGTTGTTTTAATAACTGGTATTAAAATTTGTTAGGACACATTGCGTTAAAATTACTCTTTTTCAAATGTACAAAGGTGCAATCCTACAATAATATAATCAAGGAAAATATAATACAAACCAAGCCCTTAGCGGCAACTCATTCTTCTCAGCGCTAGAAGCCCACCCTAACATCGTAACAACAGTTAGCATGTTGAATATTAATTGCAGAACTCTGGTCTCTCGGTTGCAGCTGTTGAGAAGATATGAGTCAGTAAAAGATTTTTTTTCTACGTACGAAATACATGCAGGAAGAAGGGAGCAGTTTGCAAGTAACGGGTGTGGTCAACTAAGATGATGTTGTTTTTATCGGCTCGCCATTCCTCTGTTAATGGATCTTAGCCCAAAAATGTATGCAACGAGCCTAAGGGTATTCCAGAGTGGGAAGCGAACCACGGTTTAGGGCGTTGCAGGGGTAGGCAACCGAGTTTATGTTTTGTACGAGTCTTGAAGTGGATGCATCGATTTGTGCATATTACTCTCATACAGAACCCAACGCGCGGACTTTGTCATAGTTTAAGGAAATTTTAAACTATTGTGGTATAAATGGTTGAGAAGTCGGCTCTTACACCAAGGGTTCCGGGTTCGATTCCCGGGAAGCACACATATTTGTGTGCATGAATATGTATGTTTGTACTGTAATAAAAGTATATGGACGTTGTTTAGTACCCATATTAAAGGCTAAATGCTTAGTTTGGGACTAGATTCAATAAGTGAATGTTGCGTAGTTTAAAATATTTAAGCGCACATAGGACATAGGGATAGAAAAAGTTACTTTATTTTATACATTGTAGTAATGATGATATTGGAAACCCCAATATGTTTATTTTAGGATCTACACAGTAGTTGAATGAAAAAATAATTTGAGTTTCAGTTAAATATTATGTCCCTTGTGAAAACTTAATAGCTGTTCACAGAATACATTTACTTACAAAGTTTCAATAGTATAGTTCTTATAGTTTTGGAAAAAAATGTGTGTAACATACGCACGGACAGACAGGCATGACGAATCGTTTCCGTTTTTTGCCGTTTGGTAAAACTAAAATTTTTCCCCAAATTCTTACTATAATATTATATAACCTTTTAACTATAGCTCGAGCCTCAGCATTGTCCACAGCCCTCAGCACTTCATCAGCTCCATTTATTATACGAGACACGAGATCTCTCCTCCATACAGTGTAGAAAGTCTTTGTAGCTTGCGCCAAGTTTGTGAACAGTAAGAATGCGACGCTGGTCATCAGCGGCAAATTGCCCCAGATGATGCACAATTCCACCGATTGGATGATCAAGTAAGTACCTGGGAATAACACTTTCTAATCACATATTTAATAAAAATTATAAACACTTTTCATATATTAACTTAATAGTAGCAGAATAATCCTGTGAAACAGGAGTGTTATGCACTTTTGTGTTTCGGTATGAGGGCACTGTAGCTAGTGAAATTGCCGGGTATAAGAGACCTAACATCTGTTATCTCGGGTGACGAGCGCATTGCGGCATTGATGGAGGACAATAACTGTCCATCAGTTGTTGGTCTCCTTTAATGCCGCTCTGTCATGGTCTGGCGTATCACTTACCATCAGGTGAGCGTCCAGACCGTCCTGTACACTAGAACATTAAAAAAAATAGTCGAATATTCTGGTTATCAGCAAACGATGATGACCAAACGCTTCTTACCTGTTTTATGTTTATGTTATAAAGTTATCGCTATGACCAGCTTGCTAGTGCATAGCTTTGCAAGTACCTAATAAAGCAGCCAAACAATTTTCGGAGAAAATACAAGGTACTCTGAAAAGATCTTTCTTCTATGTTTTCATTTCTCAGTAAACGTGACTTAAACTTAGCGACTCGTACTTAGAACATTTAAAACTATGTTTATACTTAGAACAATAAAAAACTGTTGTTTGTAGGCAGTTTTTCGCTGAACAATAAATCGGAGCTTACATTACTGCATATAATCAGATTGTGTTAAACTTTTCAGAGTAAACTCAAAGATTATATAGGCATTTGGTAAAAGTATTTGACTCTTTGACCGCCAATGACGCCTTAAAGCGCCAGACACAATAGATTTCTTATTGTGTCTGGATTCCCGGCGTTCAATAGGTTAAGACCAGCCCAAATATACAACTCAACATTTTATTGGCTTCATTTCATAATAGATCAAAAGATGATTTAAAGTATACTCTATATTGCAACTACGCTATAATTACCCAAAATAAACATGAAGCACAAAATTCCGTAGCAATCGTACAGTTTCCTTTTATTTCCCTCTAGTTCGGGAGCCCACAGTCCTGTTAATCTCATAACGGTAAGTGAGGCCCTTAGAGAAGGAGTTACATTATCTACCATAAATGTTCCAGCCATTTTTAATAACTTATAAAATAGAAACGGCAAAATTTGTTAATATATAAATGTGATTACGACTAGTTCCAAAGACCGGCCAAATGTGACCATTCAAAGACTTTCATGAACTAGTGAGCTTTTTGTGAAATTTTTAATAACACTTCAGATATTGTAAACATTTTATGGATGCTTTTTTAGTAATGAATACTTAAACTTGTGTACAAATATTGCTAATAAAGTAATGGAGTAAACAAATCAATAGTCAGACATTGTGAAGGATTCGATTTGAATATTGTAACATGATTGTGAATTTATAAACTTGCATATTCATGATAAATAGTGTTATACTCCTACTTAAAGTTATCAAAAAATATATTAATTATGAAGACTTCTTCCATAAAATATTATCTTTTCATGAAGAATCCATCCTTAGATGAATCCCAAGAATGATAAAAGAACCATGAATAGAAGTGGATTATCCAATTAGCTATTATCCCAAAATATTCCACTTACGTTTCACACCAAAGGTTTTAAATATGAAACTGCTAAATTTATATCAATACATCATGTCTGTCATTTCTATTTTATAATTTCAGCGTTGATTGAGAATCCTAATTTTCAGTGACGTGATTTAAAAAAAATATACATTATAATCAAGAATATAAGAACCGATCAAAGAAGTTTATCACCCCTGTTTCCTACACTTGCTAATTACACAATTATGTCTTTATTGTAAACATCGCCTACAAGCACGGTTTTGAATAAACGATAAACTTAATCCAAATAAACACTGGCATTCAACGAACAGCACAATCATAATGCTGACTAGTTATGCCCCGCGGTATATGATATTCTCCCGCAGTAAAACGTAGCCTATGCGTCTGTCCCAGTTATCGATCCGCTGATACGTACGTAACAAATTTTATAAAATCACTTCATTAGGTTATATTACGAGGTTAAACATTATTTTTTATAACAAAAGTAGCCCATTTATTACATCAGCTACCTTCCGATAAAAGTCCTATCAAAATCGATCCCGCCATTTCAGGGTTTACCAGGAACAGACAGAAAACATTAAAAAATAGTTTGGATGTACGAGTATGTGCCATATACTAATGTATAATGTGTCGTATTTAACGGTTAATTAATATTAACCGTTAAATACGACATTCCCATGAATTTTGTAAAAAATTTTATTTTAATATGACAATCAGTCACTCCAATTTTATTTTTATGTATAGATTTCAACAACAGCTTAGAAACCAATAACTTTCTTAAACACTGATATTTGTAGAGCCAATAATTGCAGCAGCTTTTAAGATTTCGTATAAAACAGGAGGTGTACATTATCTTGAAGGGCACTTTATTTTCGTTCTGAATATATAATTAAATTAGTTTAGGTTATTAATTTGGGGGATCTATGGCGTAAGGTGAGTTTGTCCCGTTGACGATCACACAAGTCAGCTTGCTTCGGAAGGCGCGTGAAGCATACGTCTATGCGTTAAGCCCATGGGGGGGTCTCGGCTACTATCTTACCCGTCCTTTACACTACTCGCGAAGTTTCACGAGGTTAGACGAATACGATAATGTAGAGGTACTTCGATTTTGTCCGACTTTACCTCGCCTCGGGCGACTTCCATTTGTTGGGACAGAGTCAAAGGGCTCGAAGTAGCTCGAAGCGCGTTTACGAAATACCTCTCTACACTACTCTCGGCCGGTCTCACACAACTTCGCGAGTAGTGTCCGATGCATCAAGATGTTCGCCCATCCACCAATTCGCACTGAGCCCGCGTATGTTGGTACATGCTATGTAGGAAGGCCAATGCAGTGGGACGTGATATGAGAAAATATTGAGTCTTTAATCCCCAGAAGATAGTGTAGTGTGTGTAAGCAACCTCCCTCACACATAGACATAAGTTATTATATAAGCGTAGTTGTAAGTCATTTGAGATATACAATATACTCGGAGTGCACACCGAACACATAGTTTCATTCCGTCTCCCGGGTGTCCCACATTGCATGGCGACCCTGCCAGTGCTGCCTCTTGGCAGTGCTGCGTGTAAGAGTTGGAAATTATATTGAAACAATAAGGCGAACTGCTAAGGTGAACTGCGATCTCAATTGCGAATAAATAACAATAATGTTGCTGGAATCTGAGAGACGTTGAGGTTGGTGAAAGATATTTAATTTGTGAAGAAAGAAGATATTGATGCTCATGGCGGATGATGTGAGAAGATGCTGGCTGCCGCGAGCCACAGAGTCAGAGGCTGGTGCAGCCGAGAGCTGGTTTTGATACACGGATGCAGCCGATGCATTAGTGAGTGTTGTTTGTGTTGTGATATACATAGACTAAAAGATATGATACGGTGTGGTGATACTGTTTTTATATTCTTTACTTTTTAAAATTTAAGAACTTTAAAATGTAATTTTAAGACTTTTTTTTCTTTTATAATTGCGGCCACATATTTGGTACGTAAAAGTATTAATATAACGTGTAAGTATAATCTAAAACATTTATAAGTGCATAAGGGAAGCAGACAGGGCAATAAATGGCTTACAACTACGCTTATATAATAACTTATGTCTATGTGTGAGGGAGGTTGCTTACACACACTACAATATTTGAGCTGTCTCTTTTTTTTGTAGAGACTATTTTATTACGAGTACTTATGAGATACCATTCTTACATAATACTATCACACGACTCTACATTCACAGTATAAAACAGTTCGTTTCCAGTTATCTCCCTTCGGTGTGATTGGGTATTTCTTGCACTTTTTTGATGACAGTTAAAAAATTCAACACGTCACCTGGTGCCGAAATCCGCAGCGACGAAGATTTATAGAAAATTGTCTGATTTGTAAAATATTTTTGCTCTTTCTAAATGTTTTTGTTTCACACCTATTGTTCGAGATACCTACGAGGGTGCCTCAAGGTTCGCACCTCGGACCATTTCTACATAACGTCCATATATACATGACTTCCCACTTCATATTCAACATGCAAAGTACTTGATGTACGCGGATGACACAAAAATCTTTTATAAAATAGAGTCACAGGATGTTTATATTCGATTGCAGGCAGACTTGGACACGTTATACAAATACTTTAATGACAACGCCATAGCGATAAACATAGAGAAATGTTTATGTATATATGCCCATCTTGCACTCTCTACCGAGTGAACGAAAGGGTACTTGTTTTTCCGAATTTAAGGCGAGTGAAGACGCTGACGGCCAACCTTCAGGATTAAAGAGGCACTTGAAGAAGAAGAAGACGTTGGCAAAAACTAGTACATTAGATACATACATTTATTTATATTTTTTAAAATGTGGCAGTGATCAATTACGGTTTTCCTTGATCTACACGGATAATTACTTGCGACTATTTTCTGTGTGCGTCACGTGTTTTGCTTCTGGCTTCACTCAGTTCTTGTCTTCAACTTGTTGAAGCAACGTGAATAATGAGTACGACGCTTTGATTATCTGGAAACATAATAAAAACTTATCAATGTGCGTTGTTTTTAAAAAAGGTATCTGAATCTAAAAGAAAATTGGTCTCTAATGTGGGAGAGCCTTGCTTCGGTACAACTGAGCTGGCCAAACCGATACCTCGGCTTTACAGGAAAGTTCAAACTCAAACATCAATTTGTGTTTTTTTGAGTGAGTGCATTTTAGGAGACTCGAAGCCTTACTTTTTTATCCTGCTCCATTTTAAAAGTTAGCAACTCTTTGCTTATTCGGACTTACAAGTGTACATAGGTGATCACATTCAGGTGAACTTTCAGCTTGTTTTTTAAGATTATAAATAGCTGTACCTATGAAAAGTTGGATTTGATGACTGCTGGTCATTGTCTGCATGTTTTATCACAAATTGCTTCTAAAAGCAGCTGCATTAGGTATTATTCTTCAATACCTTCATTCCTAAATACAGAACTGCGTCAGAAGTACCTGATGCTGCTGTAGTTCTTGCCTAAACGTCTCAGTACCGAGTCTAGAAAAGTTGAAAGCTCCAAAACTGTTGTCGGGACGCATTGTAAATGTGAATTACATTTCTACTTTCTTTGTAACCTATCGCAGTTCACTGTTAGACATAGGTCTCTACCTTTTTGCGCCAAATAACCCGGTTCCCTGCTTTTCTCATATAGCCTTCACGAGCGCCCTTTCGCAAGCTGTCGGCCCATCGGGCCGGAGAGCGTAAGACGGTACGCTAGCCAAGACGCGGTCTCCATTCCAGAACTCGCCTGCTCCAACGGCCATCAGGTCTTCGATATACATGACCAGCCCACTGGCACTTCAAATCTAAATGTGAATAATATAATTTTCTTCGATACCTCTTACTGTTTTATTCAAGGGCAGTAACAGTATAATTCTCGGTTATTGTCAGAATTAGATGACACGTTTAAGAAATTAGGAGTCAATACAGATACGTGCAAAAGCACGCTAGGAGTCATTTACAATAGGTCATAGGCACCTATGCTGTCAATACATACCGCCATAAAAGACGCCAGTGTCAGAGTGGTGAAACTCCCAGCAGTGATCTTGGTGATGCGGCGTGAGCGCACCATCACCACCATCAGCGATCTCCGCAGCGGCACCGACATCATGTACCAGGGCGCTTCGTATACAGCACCAGCTATTTCTGAACTCTGCGGTTAGTGAAACTTCTGTTAGATTATGTATCAACTGTTAATATTTATATACGCTGTGTTGAAGGAAGCTATCTAAGGCTATCATACTCGTAATGCTTTGAAGTTAAAAGGGAAAAGTTTCCTAACAGATTTTTATTTTTTTTTGAAGAATCTGTCAAAGGTAGCTTTCTAATGTTAACCTTTACTCACTCATTACTTAATTATGAGAAAAACCGTATGGATAATAGACACATAACTTGCAAGAATATGTAAGTAAAATCATTTTCACTGCAGAGCACAGGCCTTTCCATATAACTTCTGTGGGGATAGTGGGCCATAACCCACAATACCCACCCAATTTATATCGTTAAATTTTAACCATTATTATCCAAAGATGATGGCTGAAGGCGCCTAACGAAGCTCAGAAGTACCAGAGCTAATTTTTTGCAGTGCTCTTGCAGGCTGTCACGTGATTAATGTATCTACGGCTTTATTTATGTATCACCAATGCAATACCATGTGACAAGCAAATTAACAACAACAAAATAAACGAATCCTACCTACTTTGAAAGGGGAGCTTTCAGCATCCCTAATAATTATTATTTAAAACAAGATTCAATTACCACTTCGGAAAGTTCGTTTCCATGATAGCAGTACAGAAATACTTGAAACATCATGTTCACCAAATAGGTTCCCATTGACAGAAACCGAAGAAAATTTCTGGTTTGCTGAAACAAAAGCGAACTTGTGTACATTGTATATGAGATTTTTGGTATTTTGATAGAGCGTATTTTATATCAGGTATAGGTTTTTTTATTTTATTAGTGTACAGGAGGGTCACGACGCTGACATGATGGTAAATGATACGTCCAACCATGACAGAGCGGCATTGAAAGAGACCTACAACTGATAGACAGTTATTATCCTCCATCAATGCCGCACTGCGCCCGACACACGAGACAACGATGTTAGGTCTCTTATACCCGGTAATTTCACTAGCTACAGTGCCCTCATCCCGAAACAAACACTCTCCTGTTTCACGGGACGATATCTGACACTGCAGTGGTACCTACCTAGACGACTCAGTATCAAGTCTACTACCTAGTAAAATCCAAATAGTAGTAGTATCTTAAATCTGTTTAAAATGGTAATTATACTTAATGTACTGCCCGGGGATCCTGAACCCAGAACCCTTGGTATTGCAGTCGACAACTCAACCGCTACACAAAATGGATTGTCAATGATAAATATCCAATTAGCTCGTACTTCCCAGAAAATCTTGATCATACCGAAACAAGCTGGAATGCCGTCACGCAGATGATGACCAGGGAGACGTTGAACTGCGCGAAGATCTGCTCCGAGAAGCAGTGCTGGATCTGGTCTGCCGCATCGAGGGCCAGCTGGTGTTCCTCGACGCATCTTTTAAGGCGGTTCTTCACCACGTTCTCCTGTTCTTCTGTCAGGTGCTGCAGAGAAAATTTACAAAGGAACCGTGTTTAAAGTTGCGAAGTGACAATCTCAAAGTAGTCAGATATATTCACATATAGATAGTAAGATAGATTTTCTAAAATATATGTACGTTATCCGACGCTCTTACGGTGAAGGAAAACATCGTGAGGAAACCTTCATGCACGCCTGCGAAGAGATTCGAAGGTTGTGTGTGAAGTGTGCACTGGGCGTGGACGACTAAGGCCTAATCACCCTATACGGTAGGCTCGTGCCCTCGGTGAGGACGTTTAATGAGCTGATGATGAAGCTTTAGTCTGTAATATTGGTTGTACAGAACGGATATAAACTTGTATACATGTTTTTGCAAGTACATACATATTATAAATAAAAACACCTAGACCGATACAAACAGACATGTTCATACAGACATGTTCATACAGACAAATGTTTGAACTGCCTGAGGATCAAACGCGGAACCCTGTGTAGTAGCCTACGTCTCAACCATTACATCAAATAGGTCGTCTTATGAATATGCAAGTCAGATTTGAGGATAGTCATAAAAGTGTAGGTACTATTTTGCGACTGACAGATATAATGTTACAACATCTAGTAAGCCAGTCTTTAATTTTATTAGTCTTTAACTTTATTAGTCTTTAAATTTATTAGATTATTTTGACTTTGTCAAAATAATAAAAAAAAAATGAATATTTTTGCTTCTAAGCATGAACATAAAGATTTTAAAGGTTTTTGGAAACAGACAAAAAAGTTGAGTCCAAAAGCGGGTGTCCCGGTGAGCGTGGGAGGTGAGAGTGTACCTAGTAAAATAGCTAACTTGTTTTTGAAACAGTTTAAGGTCCAACCGTCGGTGCAATTATCGAATTCTAGTGGTGGGGCTGCCGTGACTAGAAGGCCCACTCCTGTGCCAGAGCGTATTTCTGCTAAGGAAATTGAAATTATAATTAAGGGCATGCAGGGAGGTAAGTCTCCTGGTCATGATAGTTTGAGCATTGAGCACTTTATTTATGCGGGCCCGCATTTGCCTCGACTCCTGGCATTGTTGTTTACTCTGTGCCTCAGACACTCTTACCTTCCGGCGGATCGTATGAGGTCAATCGTGATTCCTATTTCAAAGAATAAGACAGGGGACCTATCAGACATTTCGAACTATAGGCCCATTTCATTGGCGACTACTGCGGCTAAGGTGCTCGACGGACTGCTTCAGCGACAGTTGAATAAATATGTGGAATTAGATGACGCGCAATTCGGTTTTCGGTCGCGACTCTACTGAAAGTCCTATTCTGGCGTTGAAGCACACCGTCCAGTACTACACTGCGAGGAATACGCCTGTGTATGCCGCCTTTCTTGACCTCTCAAAGGCATTTGACCTCGTGAGATATGTTTTGTGGCGAAACTGCGTATGACTGGTTTGCCTGAGGCCTATGTAAATATGTTTGCTTATTGGTATGAGCATCAAACAAATCAGGTCAGGTGGTCTAATGCACTCTCTGATATGTACAGCTTGGAATGCGGGGTGAGGCAAGGGGGGTTGACCTCGCCTACGCTTTTCAATTTGTACATGAACGAGTTGATTGCTGGGCCTCGCCCGGGTCGGCTGCTCAATTGATGGAATCTCGGTAATAACATCAGCTACGCGGACGACATGGTGCTGCTGAGCCCGTCAATCAGCGCTCTCAGGCGACTGTTATCATTGTGTGACGACTATGCGATAGTTCATGGCCTCAAATATAATGTCACGAAAAGTGAACTGCTAGTTTTCGAGTCGTTCAAGTAAGCCTGATCACGTTCCACCAGTGATGCTTAGCGGTTTCGCCTTGAAAAGGGTCACTGAATTTAGATACCTCGGCCATGTGGTAACCGAGGATTTAAAAGACGACGCAGATATAGAGCGGGCGCGGAGGGCGTTGTCTGTCCGCTGTAACATGCTGGCCCGCAGGTTTCCGCTGTACGGCGGAGGTCAAAATCACCCTATTTAGGGCGTACTGCCAGCAGCTGTACACGAGCGCTTTGTGGGTAAGGTATTCGCGGCGGACATACGACGCTCTTCGCGTGCAATATAAACAACGCATTGCGGATTGTTGGGGCTCCCTCGCTTATGTAGTGCATCGGGATGTTCGCCGACGCGCATGTGGATGATTCCACGCACAATGCGCAAACGAATCGCCTCACTGATGCACAGGGTGCGGGGAGCCTCTAATAGCATTCTGGCTCTTATTGCTCAGAAGCCTGATGGTGATTTTTGGGCACTGGGTACATGTTCACGTGCATGTGCCTAGTGCTAAGAAGTAGCAAAGGAATGTTTGTATTACTAACATAGTTTATAAGTAATTTGTAACTAACAATTATGGACTTTTAGCCTGAAATTAAGGATTTTATTTTATTTTATTTATTTTAAAATTTATAAAATAAATTTTTAATTTTATTACTATTATTAATGATGATCCCTGCATAAATGTGGCCTCAAACCTATGTAATTTCTCAGTCAAAGTATTTTTAATGCCATCAACATAAAAATATTAATACATAATAAAGCTATTTAATGGATTATATTAAGTTGTATTAAGTAACGTCACCTAAATAATGTTAGTGTTAAGCCATCTGTGCTACGATGTGTGTTCGTCCTGTCCGCTACGACGCTACGCTACGACATTTCGTTAATGTATTTAGAGCGGCTACAAGCAATATCTAGACTGAATAATGCAGGTGTCAATAGATGGCAGAGTTTATTTGTGCCGTAGCAAAACTGAACGAGGCTTCGGTGACATAGGAATTAAAAATGAAAATTAACACTTTGAGTGCCATGTCTTATATATGATCACAAATCACAATATGATTTCTACTGTTTGTTCGCGGCGTTCAAGTGTTAAATGAAACCTATAACTTAACGAGGAAGGTTGATAACCCGTAGACCGTATAATTATAACTCATCATTTCTGGTGATTGTAAGGTTTATGTTCTGCGTACTATAAGATACTCTCGTCCGAAATACCTCATACACTCAAGACAATGGCCTTTCACCAGAGTGTGTTGCTAATTATGAGATACGGAAGCGAAACGTGGTCGCTCACTAAGGACGTTTTGAATAGGCTCAAGGTTACTCAGCGAGCTATGGAAAAGGCTAAGCTATGCTATATTAGTGTGTTTCCCTACGCAGTGAGATCCAAAACAAAGATATCCGTAGGAGAACTAGAGTGACGGACAAAGCCCACAGATTAGCAAGTTGAAGTGGCAGTGGGCAGGGTACATAGTGCGTAGAACCATTGGCCGATCACCGATGGCTCGAGTGGCGTTTACGTAACGGAAAACGAATCGTAGACGGACCCCCAACCAGATGGATGGATGACCAGGTTAAGGTGGCGGATTGCAGATATATGTCAACTGCTAGGAACCAGCCACACATACTAAGCTGTAATGTTGATGATGAGCCTACGCGATAGGGAATGCAGAATGAGACCACATCTCTACACAAACCTAAAGGAAGGCACTTTGAATATTTCCAATAGGCTTGCTATTGGACATATCCAAAGTGCCCTTTCTCCTAAACAAAAGTGCAATACAGGGCTATTTCACAGGATATCTGGGACTGCAGTGGATGCCAACCTTAATCTCTATATGTATAAGAATACCACCTAATAAACAAACAAATTGTTGGGTCTCAGCTACCCATTATGTATCATACCGTCCCAATTATAGTCATATCCTGGCACAGCGACTTCAGTGAGAGCCTCAGCAGTCGCAGCCGGCAGCAGCACTGGGCGATCAGTGACGTCACCATCGTATCCTGGGATACGTTCAAGAATGCAGCAATTGTTTGTCCTATCATCTGCTGAGCATACGTAAGCTCATACGCCGGTGATTTTGTCGTATCATGCGGATACCTGGTAATTAACGTAGACCTTAAAATGAAAAGTAAGAGAGAATATTGATGTGTAAACTTCACATCAATCATAATATACTGGAGCTTTCTGGAACATCCGTGTAGTGAAGGTGTTTCCAAATTTCTTGTCAAGATGATTTCTCACAATTAAAGTAAATGTCTTTCCTTATTTATTAAAAAAACAAATAAGATATATGTAATGAAAATAGATTAAGATTCGATGGGGCTGACATGTCATTTTTAGACTAAATAACCTGAAATAAAATTTTAAACAATAAACATTGTACACAATCAAAATTGAAATCAAGGTCTTCGAGGAGTAGTAAAATTGATAGCATAGTTTGCAGTGATGTTAATAAGCCTATCTTTTGGAGCCTTAACTGCCCATCTTGCCAAATAAAGTATGACTAACCTGCGCAAGTCTAGCAAAGGACCTAATGGTTATTGCATTCTGCTGTGCTACTTTTCCTCAAACCTATAAAGGGCATGTTATAGTTATATAGTTCAAATCCTAAGACTAAAACTGCTTAATAGTTATTAGTTTCATCACATGCTGGGTTTTTTATTAACTCAATAGCCTTAGCATCTGGAACGGCCACTCTTCAATGATTGAGAGTAAGTGGTTACCGTTTTAACAACTTTAATTCATATTTCTTTAAGCGATTTACCTAGTCTCAAGTCTGGAACTGCAAGTTTGTTTGTATTACTGGTATTAAAATTGGCAAGAAGATAGTGCGTTAGGATTACACTTAGTTTCATTTAAAATGTATAAAAAAAAATGCTGCTAATATTATAATAATAATAATAATAAGCGCGTAGGGACGTGACGACCCCATCGCCCGCTGGTGAGTTTCACCAGCGCAGTCAGTCACCGCAGGGCAGCTTGTGGCGAGCTGTTGGTGCGTAGCGACACCACGGACCGACGGCCCCGAGAGTGCACACTGACCGTCTCCGGCTCCCGGAGTGCCCACCAAGGTCGGGACTCTCACCTCTGGCTTGCCTTCATTGGCTGTCCAGAGTGGGGTTGCAAGAGCTACATGCTTGAGGGGTGGAAGTGAAAGATGCATAAGTCGCGAGTTGGTGCAGTTTGTCTGCGCAGAAAGCGGTGTACACCTCTCGACACCCCTAGCCGCCTGCGCCGGTGTTGCGTCCCAGGCATTACGCCGCATAGTGGATGCCCATCTAGCGGGTGGCAAGTCACCGTCTGCCTTAATTTTCAAGATTGAGACATTTGATTTGGCAGGCGCCCCGCTGTCTCAATCAATAGCCCAGAAACTAGCCAGCATTACCCTATCCAGCCCTAATTTATTTTTTTTTTCCATATTTGCAATAGTCCTTGCACCAAGCGGGTGCTCGCTCTGTGTGTACTTCCATAGTGCAGGCAGAGCGAGCGGCCGCTCGGTGTACACATCACAACTCATTATTCTGTCTCACAAAGCCTCTACGTGTTGGACCAATGTCCCCACGCAAGCTTCAAAGGACCGGTCTATGAACCGTGAACTCCTAACAGAGACTACAAATAATAATAATAATAATGTTCTTTATTTCAGATAAATGCAAAATCCATAAAATGTTAGTAAACAAAATCTGTGAAATCACTTATATCTATGTTAGTTTAAGCAAAATGTTTAAAAATAAATATTATTGCGTAAATATTTTGATGGAGTGTTTATACATCACCCCATCATACTTATCAGCAATGGCCCTTAGAATGGTGTTGGGACTCCCACGCACTCTGCTTAGCAGTGAGGCTACTCTTTTTCTTAAGCAGGCGGCAAATCCATCTACTCGTGCATCTGCGAACATACTAGATGCACTGCAGAAACGCGGGAGACCCAACAACATCCTAAAGGCGTTATTATATTGGACGCGAAGGGTATTGACGGTTCCTTTAGTATAAGTGAACCACAGACTGCTCGTGTAAAAAGTTTGACAAAATGATTTGAAGAGCATTATTTTTACTTCCTTGGAGCAGCGAGCAAATCTGCGGACCAACATATTCGCCCTCACCGTCAACGCCCTTCGCTCCCTCTCTATATCTTGTTCATCTTTAAGGTTATCGGCAAGCACATGTCCCAGATACTTAAACTTAACAACTCTGCTAAGTACCTTACCACTCAACACAAGTGGTGGCACAGACATTGGGCTTTTACCTCCGGACAGAAAACCATAAACTGACTCTTTATAGCATTATACTGCAAGCCATGACTCGCAGCATAAGCCTCACAGTACGTCAACATATCTCTAAGGGCTCTGATAGAAGGCGCCAGCAGCACCATGTCATCGGCATAGCTCAAGTTATTAATGCTAACTCCATCAATTTTGCAACCAACTGGTAAGCCACTGAGGCCCTCTATCAGGCCGTTTACATAAAGGTTAAACAGCTTGGGAGAGGTAATACCTCCCTGTCTTACACCACACTCCAACCCATATGAATCAGACAGACAGGTCCCCCATTTGATGTAATTAACTTGGTGAGAGTACCAGTACTCAAGAACAGAACATAAGTCCCCTGGCAACTTGGTTTGTCTAAGCTTAGTCCACAATATGTCATAACATACCGTGTCAAAAGCCCTCGACAGGTCGAGAAAGCACGCATACACCGGTGTCCGCCTATCCACATAATAGCGTACCGTGTGCTTAAGGCTGAGAATAGCACTCTCCGTAGAAAGCCCGGTTTAAACCCAAATTGTGCATCGTGAAGCTGTAGGTTCAGCTCCAAATGTTTATCTAGAAGCCTATCCAAAACTTTAGCAATAATCGTGGCCAGAGATATAGGTCTATAATTATTTTTATCTGCTATATCTCCTGTTCTATTCTTGACCACCGGCACGACTATGGTTTTTATACATTCAGATGGCAAATACGAGTGGCTAATACACAAAGAATATAACATAGCCAGCACCCTAGGCAAGTGCGCCGCCAACCTCAAGTGCTCGACACTCAGGCCGTCATGTCCCGGTGACTTCCCCGTTTCATGACTTGAAGAATTTTTTCACTTCCTTACTAGAAAATCGAGTCATGTGACCGGTTACATGACTAGCCCCAACATCGACCGAACTCTGCCCGCTCACCCGCTTTAAAGTCGGCTTAATGTTAAATTGGTCCCTAAACAAGTTAGCTATCTGTTTAGGATCTGAGACAGTTGATACAGTAGTAGGAAGACTAGACTTAGAATCCAACTTTTTACATTTTTCCAAAATTTCGAGAAGTTTTTACTTTCCTTATTACAAGCCAATACATCCATTTTAATCTGTTCTTGATGGTTTTGACACCATTTTAACTTTGATTTAAATATCTTACGGCTTTTATACATTTCATCATAGATTAATCACTACTGGGCTTGCCATATAAAGACCCATACTTTAAACCCATAATCCAAGGAAAATGTTAATACAACCAAGCCCTTAGCGGCAACTCATTTTTCTCAGCGCTTAGAAGCCCACCCTAACATCGTAACAGCAGTTAACAAGTTGAACAATAACTGCAGAACTTGGTTTCTCGGTCAGCTGTTAAAAACAGAATTAATTAAGTCATAACATACATTATATCTACAATCGAACTTCGGAGGTGGTATACAAGAGACCAGGGCTTGGAAACCGATATTTTTGACCGATTTGTTGGATGTCTCACGATCTTTTTGAAAAAGATTTCGTTCGCTAAATCGTTATTGAACCTGGGATATTAATTTCCTGGGTATGAAATGAGGCTCGAGAAGTATTATTTCGCAGCGTGCGTGTCTGCGGCACACTGTACACTTACAGACTGAACGGCATTTGCCAGTGCACAGCAGTCGATTCGATCGACGATTGCAACAAGTTGCAACTGACCTCACCATAAACCGGTTTATTTAGGTTCCAAATATCGTTCCTATATGACCCTTATTATACCGGTTAATGTTGAACCGGTTTCAAGCCCTGTATGAGACACGAGAGAAGCAGTTCGCAAGTACAAGGTTCAATCAGCTAATATATATCTATTGACCGCAGATGGCTTTTACAATTTCACCGATCAGTTGACTAGCGCATATGACTCTCCGCCTCCAAAAGCATTTATGCAACAAGCTTAAAAGACCAAATCTCGGTTTAAGCCGTAGGTAACGTAGTGAGATGATGCATCGACCACGCGCGTCCAGAACTTCTAAACGCGCGGCTGTGTCAATATAGAAGGCAAATTAGGAACATTTGTAATTTTTACAATAATTCACACCGTCTACAATGCAGTCAACAATAGAAGATCCCAAACACATATGTCTTAAGTTCGCTACCCATGGAGATCCCCAAGTCCAAGGGAGCAACAATCGTTGCCAACCTTTAAAAAGGTAGAAAAGGGACAATTAGGAGGTTGAAATTCTTGTAACTTTACTCAGTCAGCGAAACACAAACAAAGTTTTCAGTGAGGCCCTGATATCACTCTGGTTGCTCCGGCTATTTTTTTTAAAGCATCGCTCTATAACACGGAACACCAAATAATTTTCGGAATTCACCTTCTTACTATAGCTCGAGCCTCAGCATTGTCCACAGCCCTCAGCACTTCATCGGCTCCATTTATTATACGAGACACGCGGTCTCTCCTCCATACAGTGTAGAAAGTCTTCGTAGCTTGCGCCAAGTTTGTGAACAGTAAGAATGCTACGCTGGTCATCAGCGGCAAATTGCCCCAGATGATGCACAATTCCACCGATTGGAAGATCAAGTAACTTCCTGGAAATGTGAATTCCTATTCATGTATATCAGGTCAGAAACTAATAAGGTAACGGTATATACGCAAGGTGACTACTGTCTATTATACTCGTACCAAAAGTACGAGTGGTATGGCACACAATGAAGGTAGAAAATTGATTGGAAAGTGAGATTAAAATTAAATACAACTAACTAAATGATCACTGAAATAGCATGGTTTTTGTAACATAAGTATAGTATAAGAAATAAAATTATATTTCATTAGAATGCAATGGAGTGTCGGTGGCTCAGTGGTGTGGACTGTCGCCTTCCCACCGGGAGGGCTGAGGTTCAAATCTCGACACGTACCAATGTATTTTCGAATTTTCGAAAAATATATGTACGTTATCCGACGCTCTTACGCTGAAGGAAAACATCGTGAGGAAACCTTCATGCACGCCTGCGAAGAGATTCGAAGGTTGTGTGTGAAGTCGTCCAATCCGCATTGGGCCCGCGTGGACGACTAAGGCCTAATCACCCTATACGGGTAGGCTCGTGCCCCTCGGTGGGACGTTTAATGAGCTGATGATGATTAGAGGCTGCAATTATACATATGTTTAAGTGGAATTTTAACTAACTATATGCCGCAGCTTAATAGTCTTGTAACCAAAATGCGGAGCGTTTATTATTTCATTCATTATCATTCCCAGTGACAGACTATACGTGCGTAGTTTGCTCTTTTTTTCGAACTGACTACTGCTGTCGGCCGCAGATGGCCATTACAGCTTCACTGAGCAATTGGCAAGCGCAGATGGCTCTCAGCCTTAAACTGTTTGCCCATTAAATACGAGGTACTCGCAAGACTTGGTTCTTTATATTATATCCTCTGATAGGAGCAGGCAATCTCAATCTTATAATAGGCATGATGCCAGTCATCCTGAAATCGTAAGAACTATTTCATATTATTACAAATCTGGGTTAAATATAACAATGTGCTTACTCTCAGCTCGAAAACTCATGTTTCATGAATTTTATTAGTCTTCAAAGTTAGATGGGCAAGTCCATTTTTAAAGTACATGAATTGTCAAAAATTTGTTAACAAAAGGATAATACATACAATTTAAAGCAACTTTTGCTATGAAACTGTTTTAGTAAACGCAATATTTAATATAGTTGTAGTACAAAATTCACAAACTATGCGTATTTATTACTGATGCGTGACGTCATAACTAGGTAGCCATTTGTATGAAGCGTTTTTGGGAAAGTCCATTAATGTGCTTTTAGAATTGGAAAATCTCTGTGAGTTTTAATGTTAACGGAGTAATTTTTTTACCAATTTTTCAATTATTATGCGGTCCATCGATATAATAACAATAAAAAAAATGGTCATCATCCCTATTCTACATTGCGTAAGCATTTGGAACACTCTGCAGGAAAGTCCACAAAGACCTCACATTTATATGGGCTAGTCGTTTCTACTCTTTCAATATAGAAGCTATTTTGCGGATACGAGTACTTACCCAAAAGAAACATGAAGCAAAACAATCCATAGGAATCGTACATTTTCCTTTTAAGTCCCTCTAGCTCGGGAGCCCACAGTCCTAATAATCTCATAACGGTAAGTGAGGCTCTTAAAGATGGAGTAACGTTATCTACGATCAGTGTGCCAGCCATTTTTAAATAAGTAAGTGAAAAACCAATTGTGACTAGTTTCCTAGACCTGATGGGGCCAAATGTAAGCGTACAAAGTCTTTGATGAACCTTTTGTAAAATTTTAAATAACACCGTCAGATATTGTAAACATTTTATGGATGCTTTTAAGAAATGAATACTTACTAAACCTTGTATACATACAAATATTGTACACAAACTATTGAAATAAACAAATCTATAGCCAGACATCGCATAGAATTCGTGAAGTTATATTTTTTTTTGCAAAGAATCCATCAGAACGAGAAATTTCAAGAAACAAGTCATATAATCGTAAGGCTTAGTAACAAAGTGTTTCCAGATAACTACTCAAAGATCTAACGTTTGAAATCGGAAACTGCCAAAAGCGTTTCCATATAATACAAACAAATCAATGGAGTTAAATGTAGATGAAGAATACGATTGAAAGATTGATTAAATCTGATTTTCTTTTTTTATGCGAAATCTTTAATATCTAAAGAGACTTGAAAAATTTGACAAAAGTTATGGACCCCTGTTTCCTTCACTTGATAATTACCAGTGTTACGGTAAGTTACACGAAGCAAACACAATCATGACATTATTGTAAACATCGCCTACAATCACAGCTTTGAATAAACGATAAACTTTAGCCTTATAAACCCGGGCATTCAACGAACAGTACAATTACATTTCTAATATCAATAACAGCATATAATCCGACAACGTTCTTGAAACACAAATATTTGTATTTCAAGAAAGTTGTTGTAGGGTTCCTACATTTTTTGTTAGGTTATATATTCCTTCCCTGGAGATACTTAAGCTTTTTCTGTGTATTCTGAACACGGCGAATCAAAGAAGTGAAAATAAACCCGAATCCGTACGTCGAAGGACACCTCAAACCGTCTCGGCCCCTGCAATTAATCTATGGTAGTCGTCACAACCAACCGCTTCGCACTGGGCCCACGTGGCTATGTCTAATGCCTAGACACTCCATAACTGACATGACGACCCATTTGGTGTTACGGTTGAGAGGTTGACTACAATGACTGTTCCGGATTCTATCCTGTACAGTCGTTGCAGTCTGTTTGTAATGGTGTGGGTGTTTTCTATGTATAATATGTATATATTAACAAAAAAAAAGAATGTTTATTCGTTGTCACACACACGTTTTTGGTATAGCTAGCTAGGTAAAACAGCAAGTTAAATTGGCAGTGGATCGGTGGCAGAAAGAGTTTTGGACCGACCCGCGTCATGGCAAGTGTAGCTAATAACGTCCTCTGGCTCGATGAACCGGCGACTTGTGAAATGTTGCTGGTGAAGGCTAGATGAGGAAAGCGGAGAACTGGTATACCTGGCGCAAAATAGAAATGACCTATGTCGTATGATGAATACGAATATCATCATTATGATATCACTTTGAAATCAAAAATATACAGAATGCTAAACATTAAATGTGCTAGCTTAAGCTATTTTTTTCAGCAATCGATCTATTAAATAGTAAGTTAATTCTATGCATATATCCCTAACATATTGCTTAGATAAGCGACCCGCATACGGTGCCGTGGACAGGAGCCTGATAACATGAAGGGCGGGTAGTGTCCGCGATTGAAGCTGATAAATACATCATATTCGTAATTAAATCGCATTGCAATTGCGCTGGAAATATTATATTACTAAAATATGACACTTTACTTCAATTACTATAAATCTACGGAGTTTCTTGTCGGAGTTTTTCTCAGTAGAAACAACTTTCCGAACTGTGACCGAAGGTGTAGATTCACTCTAGGTTTTTCACCATCATCATTACAGGCTAAAAAGTCCACTGCTGAACAGAGGCCTCCCCTTATTACTTCTACGCGGATCGATCCCTAGCAGTTCATTCATTCCTTGACATCCAACTGCTACCCGCCACCTTAAACAGGTCATCCGTCGTTGGGGGTTGGCCTACGCTTCGTTGTGTACGCCACTCGGTAACCCTTATTAACTTCTTTAAAACCGACAATTCCAGTCTTAATTGAAAAAAGAGAATTTCGTGTTTATGTTTATACTTTGAGAAGACGTATTCCAATGGTCTGAGTAATGATTTAAAGCTGCTGTGATCCGGAGGTAGTTCGAATCCTACGGAGAGAACACATTATGAAAATAACTATGCGAATTTCCCCCTTTTAACGTTAAGTGTCGAACCTGGATACAATCAAAGTAGTCGATTATACTCACACCTGGATTCACATGGTGGGTTACAGCCCAATCTACCCATAACTATGATATGCAGGTACGCCTGTGCCTGTGCCCAGCAGTGGAAAGTTACAGGCTACTGATGATGATTACTTTTTACACGATGATGATTACTGAGAGTAATTTTCACATGATACCAAGTTGTAGCTACTTAATGGATCGCATAGGATTGTATTTCAGCTATAACTTGAGCTAAGTGGTTTTCTGGCTAGCCAAAGCCTATGACGTTATCCGCAAGGCAGTGGGCTGGTTACGTGTGTTGCAGAAACTATGGCCGTTGAAGTAGACGAGTTCTGGAGTGAAGACTGCGTCTTGGCAATCGTAGCGTAGGAGGCCTCCGGCCCGATGAACCGACGACTTGCGAATGGTCTCTGATGAAGGCTGGATGAGAAAAGCGGAGGACCAAGATATCTGGCTCAAAACGTCCAGCCATGAACTGCGATAGGTTGAAAAGAGAGATAGCCTAGTTTGTTATTAGACAGGTTGCACTCAAGGCTGGTACCGTCGGCTTGGACCTTGAAATATGGGAGGACCAGTGGCATTTATTATGTATTTTAGTGCATTAGTTTAAGGTGCCAAAATGTATATAACTAAATTATAAATATACAAGGCACATATATGCTACGCTCTGTGATCGCACATATCCAGTGGTCGCAAACCTTTAATTGTATTAAGAAAAAGCAAACACCTTGAGAATACCTTTTCCATTTGCGTTAATAAAACTCAACAAGTGGTTAGCCGGTATAGTTCAGTGCTGGGTCATGCTGATGGCAAAAAGTCTCAGATTGGTCAAATCTGCAAAGAGCACAAAAGGGGGCGTGTCTGAATCCGATGCTGTTTATTACTGTATACGGATTCTGATAAGGCGTGGGACACAATGGCGGAGTGATCGGTGATTTCCGATCGCAATTGACCGATTTTTATGTATAGAGATACTTATTTTTCACAGGTTTGTTAATGGTAGCTTCCGCCCATAATTGGGCATAGAAAAATTCAAGTGAAATCATCCAATAGTGTATTTTTTCTGTTTTTATTCCCTTTTTTGCCCTACGAATGAGTTTTCATCTATAAGAGTACTAACAACAGACAACATATAAATAAATTGTATATTTTATTTTAGGGATGCATTCTTTTCATAAAAAATACGACACAGGGGTTCAACTCCGAAATATTGATATTATGTTGCTGGCTTTTTTTACAATCATTACACCATCTCAAACACCCAATCAACTTATCAAGTTCGTGCAAGAACTTAAAGAATACCCAACAGATCAATTTTCATTTAAACGACTGGCATCCATAATCTCAATATAGATCCTCAAATCATATATTCAGTCAATTAGTTGGGACACAACCATCTCATAAATAGAAACGCTTAGTCCGATACAAAGAGACATGTTTTCGCACAGAAATATTTGTTCTCAACCACGATTGGATTTGGCTTGTCCTCAAAATAATTTTGCAATTTTTGAACTTGAAATAAATGAAACACGTTTCACGTTTGTGAAAAACACATTTAACATTTTCTCACATGGTGTGTTGCTGCCCAATCTCCCCATAGATATGCAGAATGGGAAATCCTGTGGCCTGCAGTGGGTGTTCATGATATTTTAAGTCTCCAACTTTCGCCATCGTGTCTGATTTATATTACTGTGAATCGTCACAGCGTATTGAAAGCATTCGTATATCTTTTGTATGCAGTGTTGTTGTGTACCTTAATAAATAAATAGATTATATTTAAAATGGATTTTTTTGGAGTTTTCAAAGTTTTTTTCTTACGTTAATCCCAGTGAGCACGTGGCTTTAATCGCGTCCGCTGCGCTGGTGACTTGTTGCGCGATGGGCGGGTCCTGCCCCGCCCGCCGGCCGCCGCAGCAGCCGCAGTCTTGCACGACGCGACCGACCAACATGACACATCTACTGAGGTTCGACATGAGGCTGTTGTCGCCGGAGCGCTGACGTCTACTTCAACGCAAGGTAAGACTGAAGCTTAGCTTCTGACATGATAGTAGTTCTTTGAGAATACTTTGGGAACTTTCACGAGCTTGAACAAACTTTTTTAAGGCAAATTTTGAGTTTTTTTCTAACGAGGAATAGTTTTTCGACATGGGCTCGATCAAAGTAAGAAAACAATTTGAGTTCTTTTTTTATGTAGTTTAGTTGTTTAAGAAACTTTGGGATATTTATTAGACTCGTGTGAAACGAAAATTTATAAGATTTATCTTAAATTAAAATGAATGTTAGAGAAAACTTTAGGAACTTTCATGAATTTGAGATTTTGTTTAAATGTGGAATCGCTATTGGTAAAAACTTTAGGAACTTTGATAGGCTCAAACAAAATTGTATCAATCAAAAATTTGAGATCTACCAGAAATGGAAAAGTAGTTTGAAAAGACTTTAGGAACTTTTACAGACTAACAAAATTGCGTAAAGTGAAAATTTAAGATTTTCGTGACATGGAATAGGTAGCTGTTTTAGATAACTTTAGAAACTTTTTATGGATTCGAATAAACTTTTATGAGACAAAAAAATCTAGCTTTTTCTGACAAGGAAAGGTAATTCCGGTGCTTCGGAGGGCACGTTAAACCGTCAATCCGCATTGGGCCCGCGTGGTGGGTTAATGTCCAATCTTTCAATAGCTATGCTGTACGGGAAAGCCTAAGAACTACATTATACATTGGCATGTTATAGGCTGATAATGAATTCTGTAAAAATTCATATTAAGAACAATGATATTCTGTATATATAAAGGTAGATAACACCACCCGTGCCTCAAAAACGAACCGCCAAAGAGAATACAGTTGTAGGGTCTTTGTTAAGGTAAATGTATGCTCATTCGAAGTGCATTCGGAACACTTTTTTCAGTTGTTTTGTGAACATATCACGAATCTATACTTTTTACATCCTTGACTAACAATATAATAGCGGAGGTGTTAAAATCATCCCTTTTGTCTCCTCTATTTGAGTTTGCGCTCGATATCACTGTCCTCTACATTCCAAATCTAGGCTAGATCCATCGGCCCAAAGATCTACACTCTTAAATTAATCAGCTTCAACGGAATATTCAGGCTCAACATACACGACTAAAGAGCGTCGGTGGCTCAGTGGTGTGGACTGTCGACTTCCTACCGGTAGGGCTGAGGTTCAAATCCCGACACGTACCAATGTATTTTCGAATTTTCGAAAATATATGTACGTTATCCGACGCTTTTACGGCCAAGGAAAACATCGTGAGGAAACCTTCATGCACGCCTGCGAAGAGATTCGAAGGTGGTGTGTGAAGTCGTCCGATCCGCACTGGGCCCGCGTGGACGACTAAGGCCTAATCACCCTATACGGGTAGGCTCGTGCCCCTCGGTGGGGACGTTTAATGAGCTGATGATGATGATGATACACGACTAACCCACTACTCTGTTACTTAAGTTCTTTCACGGGTAACATTATCCCTAGGAAAGAACTCAAATAACCCGCACGTATGAAATATGTGTGAATATTAAGTAGTTCGTAATATGCCTACACAACTTCAAGTAAGACGTCATCTTTGACGTATTTATGACAAATATCATTTATTCATATGGGCATGATTTGATGATTGAAATTTTTTTTTACAAAAAATTGAAATTCACGTCAATCTCTAGTTATCCATGTTTTATTTAGTACGTCGACTGTCCCATTTAAAAGAAAAAAATTGAAAGAAAATATATCTGCATTCATTATTTATATCACATTATTAAAGATCCAAGTTCACGTACAAAGCTCGTAGACAAACTAAAACATTCAAAAACAAACTTCTACGCGCTAATGACGCGCGAAGCATCACATGCTACTGTGCTTATGCAGTGGTGCGCAACCATTTTAGTTATTGAAATAAACAATATGACATCAAGCAATTGCAATTTCTTATAACATGTGATGGCATCTTTTGTTAAGGTTACGTCTGACTACACTAAATACATGTAGCAATGTTTATTGTATTTCTTTTATAAATATTATTTCACTTCTTTATAATCAATGCATTAAGTTTACTCAATTTATTCTCATTAAAAAATTCAAAATCTTCGTCCCTTAAATTTTTAATTTACTTCAGTAACCAAGTACGAAGATCAAATGGTAAAAGACTATGAGTTGCGTACTTGTGTACGAATACCTTTCATTGCATAAAATTGGGTGGTCATCTTTGTTGTTAAAAGTTAAACGAAAATATTAGTTAAAAATTATAACATTCTGTAAGGAAAATTTGAAAGATTGACTGTTGAGTTATCTCCTTGTCGATATTTTTAATATTTAATAAATATCATCACTTTTCGAGTCTTTAGAAACATTAATTTAATAATGATATTTTGAGTTCGAGTGTTAAGTTTTGTTACTCGTATTTGTAATATAAAAACGGAATCCCAATATCAAGTTATTTTACGAAACACAATTACACTACAACTGCCGTCCCGTACAACGCACTTGACTCAAGTACTTGCTTTGACTATCATCATCAGCTAATTAAACGTCCCCAATGAAGGGTACAAGCCTACCCGTATAGGGTGCTTGGCGGACTTCACGCACCACCTATGAATCTCTTCGCAGGCGCACGCAGATTTTCCTCGCGATATTTTCCTTCATCGTAAGAGCGTCGGATAACGTACATATATTTTCGAAAATTCGAAATTTTCAATTGGTACGTGGCTAGATTTGAACCTGCGCCTTCCCGATCGGAAGGCAACAGTCCACATCATTGAGCCACGGACGCTTTGACTATGGACTCGATTAATTAGTTTGACTAAGCAGGATGAAGGTTGACCTCCCCTGGTTCTTTGCAAGTAGCTGTGGCTTTTCACCCTACGCGTTGGGAATCACAGCTAATGATCCGTCACGGCTTAAATTATTACCTGGGCTATGATTTAAGTGTTTGGCACTGCGTTTTATACCAATAAAGGTTTCCGAGATCGTTCTAATATTTCATATGACTTTTGCTATATCTAGGTGCGTGCGGACATGATGACAGACATTGAAATAATAGGATACAGTGACTTAATATTTCACGTTACAAGTTAGTAACTGATTGTGCTTTTTCGTCATCACGGGAGTAATTCAGGTGATAGTTGGCTTTAACTAATACGTACGCTGTTTGCTTAGCTGTCATTTTTTTTAATTCTTCTCCACATTAATTAACTAATTCATTGTTTTCCCTATCTGAGGACAATTAAAGTACGTTTAATATTGGTTACCATATCCTAATAGAACAATACATGTGGTACAATAACAGTCAGAGTCCAGCTAGTTCATGAAATCTAATTTATCAAATTCTGCACAAAGCAAACTCTCAAAGTACAAACGGAGTTATGCGCGCAATCCCAAGAATCTCAGTCCAAGCGGTCCGTTGCTTTAATGTTGAACTCTTCATATTTACACAATTTAAAAGCTGGAAAAAAGGAACGAAATTTTGTGTAAAACCTACAACACACCTGAAGCGAAACATCTTTGGTGGGGTTCCATCATATAGGGGGCATATTATTTTTACGAAATGAGTCACTCTCTTATAATGACAGTCAAGTTTTGTCATTATTTTTTAATCTTAGGCCGATCTATAGATAACAATCGTCTTGAAACAAGTGTTAGTAATTTATATCACATATGTGCCCCATTTCATAACTCCTTTCATAAGTCTGAAAATGTATATTTCATATGCAAACTAGGTACATAAACTCTGAAAAAATTATTAGAAAAATGCTTCGACCGAAAAACCAAAGCTGAACCGTTTTATACATTTACCTGTCTACATTTTATTGCCCTTCAAAGTGGCCAGTATTCCAAGGTTACTATCAAAACTAAACGGAGCGAAGACATTGATAATCTTTAATCAGATAGACAACCTTGCAACTCCGCCGAACTCGTTTCAAGTAGGGATGTCGAAAACCATAAATTAAAATTGAACTGTCTTAACATGAACTATCATATCACAGCAGTATACGTCGAGGTTGTGCTGGAATATATTTACCTTGTACCAAATTACATATAAACATTGGAAGATCTAGCTTTCAGGGGATAAGTGCCACATGAGATTTAAATTAGGCTACCTTAAATGCAGCAAGCAAAATCAAATTTTAAATTAACAATTCTGCAAAACTTCAAGACGACGTCTTCGAGAAATGCGTCTTCTATGCTCAAATGTAGCTATTATGTAATTTATGCAGAAGTCAACGTTACGATGGACAATAAAGTTTTCTTCCCAAATACTGCCATGTAAAAAAAATGCCTTTCTGGTCACAACATTATATCCCTCGTACATCGGAACATTATAAAAATAATCACTATTCCGAAACAGTTAAATAAAATTGTTGTTTAACAATGAATGTTGTAATTGTTATCTGAATAAATTTTACTTTACTAGATAAAAAAGTGAATAAATAATTTGCCTGCTTTCGAGGACAGCCCTCAGATTAAACCAAGCACATGGAGTCCGGACTGCCTAACATACGTGCAGTGGCCTGTTCTTGTTGCCAACTGAATTTAACTTAGATGATGAACTACGGCGATCACACGTAACTTATGAACCTGTGTTTGAAGGCCATTTGGTCATTGTTAGTGGGCAGTCCATGTTAACGTCCTTGCAAAATAAATGATTGTATAGAGACTTTATGTTTTAGAATATATGACATTCAGGAAACATATTGTATGTATTTGCTTGCAAAGGAATATTATTATGACGCTAGTTTGATTTGTTTGTATTCATAATATAAGCATAAGAGGTGTTATTTAATTCCAAGATAAGGGAGAATATAAAACGGTTTACAAATTTAGCATTTAGGGTTGAAAATAGTAAAGGGATCCAAATTTTATTTACTTAAAATTTGGTACTTTCCAAAGTCAATACAATTGGCAAATGGCGTTGAATTATTCAATTAAAATTTTAATGCCAAAGACATTTGATCGTGTTTGATAACTTGTATTTGAGTTCTGAATTGACTTTGATTCTTTTTACTTATCTTACTTATTACGTAGAAACCCTTTACAGATAGATTTAATGGAAAAAAGACAAAAACTTACAAAGCGATCGTTAACAAAGGTATTTTATATTAAAAACTGAATAACATTAAAATAACACACTTATTTGAAGAAGTTTTACTTTTTACAGTTTTGAAATTAAGCAACTCATGACGTAAAAATGCATTTTCAAAAATCGTAATTCGTGCCTTCTCTCCAGTTTCAATGATTTGCAAATTATAAGTACCTACAATAAGTATGGTGAATCCGGCAGTGACTTCACTTAGGTTATGTGGTCGCAGGAATTGGTAATATTCACTCTATGACATATCCCTAACTATGTTTTGTACCACTGCGTATAAAGTTCTTCTAGACTAAGTAGGCGTTGAAGAAATATTTCAATTCACTTTTTTTCGTATAAAAATTATTATTTAAATATATAAACTCGTCAATTGAATCACTGAGGATGGCTTTTATAATTTTATACAGTAATTGATATTACGTAGGAAAAATTTATAATAAATGCGTATGTTTGTTATAGGTACATTGTTAAGAAGCAAGTTTTTTATACAAAACAGATCGTAGAAATAGTCAATGATCTGGTAGTTGAGATTAGTAGGGGTTGATTTGGGAATGGTTCCACGGGGAATTAGAGATGCGCGCGGAAGCCCCCTAGCGTGACAAAAACAAAAACTTTGTTGACTCGGCCCATTCGAAGGCGACTTGTTGCAAATAGTGATGTCTAGGGATTTCAAATTTTAAACAGTATTTATTCAAAATATCGATACTTGAATATATTGTTGATTAATTTCAAGCGCATTATAAACGGAAAACATAAATTTTTCTCACTTCAATCTTTTGAATTGCTTATTCATCCAAATAAAATATATTGCTAAGTTTTTTAGGAAACACGGAACCAAACAGTACCTACATATGGGAAGTTCAAAAATTCACTTGAACGTCAAAGGGTGAAACATCTTTATTAAAAAATATGTTTACTATTAGTTCACTTGGGCTTATGTTTAGACTGCCACACATACTCCCCATAGCTATGGTGTGGGGGGTAGTGTGACGTTTTAGGCTATCGATAATGACATACAAGAGTAATTATTCTAACTTCAACAAAAGTGGAAGTCGTTATTTTTTACCTAAGTTCCTCTTTAAGAAATGCATTTAAGTTTCTCAAAGCATCGATATTCTAGTGTTACGTGTCACTTCACTAATCGCCGCTACTACTGGAATTTGTTGGTAATTACTTTTTCTGTCGGTATTTGGGGCGGTTTTTGCGAAAGGTCCGCTAACTGAGAGTCACGTGCCACGATTTACTCAGTACTACTGTTTGCTTGTTTGTACTTCTAACAGGATTGTCGGTCGGTCAGTTAGTTTGTATTGCCAATGTAGAAAATTATAAAGCGTTTATTGTTTTAATTGGATTAGTTTCCTAAACGTCATAATCAGCTTGTAATGTGAGAGCGTCGGTGGCTCAATGGTGTGAACTGTCGCCTTCCTACCGGTAGGGCTGAGGTTCAAATCCCGACACGTACCAATGTGTTTTCGAATTTTCGAAAATATATGTACGTTATCCGACGCTCTTACGGTGAAGGAAAACATCGTGAGGAAACCTTCATGCACACCTGCGAAGAGATTCGAAGGTTGTGTGTGAAGTCGTCCAATCCGCACTTGGCCCGCGTGGACGACTAAGGCCTAATCACCCTATACGGGTAGACTCGCGCCCCTCGGTGGGGACGATTAATGAGCTGATGATGATGATGATGAACGTGCCGGTGTAGAAAACAGGTCTGCATATCTATTCGCAGATTTGGGCCGCAACCCAACACGCGGGCTTAATGATAAAATAATGCTGATTTCTGTTTTTTTTTCATGTTAAAAAGTGTACAAGCCGATCAGGACGCTCACTTGATGGAGATTGATACCAATGATCAGACAGTGTCCTCATCCCGAAACACAAAAGTGCATAGCACTCTGACGGGACGATATCTGGCACTGCATTGGTACCTACCACAGATTTCCCAATACAAGCAAGCCGGGGCAAGCCGGGGCAAGCCAGGGGCAAGCCGCGTTTAAAGTGCGACAAATGTAAGCTCAACGAGCATACACTGGCTGCCAGTTTACGCTCTGTGAGACGAGTCAAGACGCACGAATATTACGAATGAATATTATTGAAGAAATTACCGTTTTTTTTTTCAAAATGCCATCCTGTGCAATTGTAACATGCCATCATCGCAATGAATCAGTAAATTTACCAAGAAATATAATAACTTTTCACAGGTAAGAACCGAAAAGAAATTGCGACACTGGGACTGTCTATAAACTTGGCGGCTTGTCCAGTCTAATTGTATATTCGGATGTCTGTGGTACCTACCTACGACGCAGTACCGAGCCTATCACTTGTTAAAATAATAAACTATATTAAAGTAATAACCGGGACCGACGGTAAAATCATCTTTATTTTCACACACTCAGGTGTTTGAGCCTGCAATGTCTTATCGGAACTGGGAGATATGGCATAAACTTACTTTCATCATGCGATTCCCTGTGTAATTCGAACTCACGACTCCGGAGATAGTTCATTCAGTCTTATAGAAGCTTCATCATCATCATCAGCTCATTAAACGTCCACCGAGGGCACGAGCCTACCCGTATAGGGTGTATAGGCCTTAGTCGTCCACGCGGGCCCAGTGCGGGTTGGACGACTTCACACACAACCACTGATGCCATATCTACCAACTTTTTGGTAGATCTACCACTTTTCACTTCAGTCTACCTATCTACCAACCCGGACCTAAAATCTACCTATTTTTTTAATTTTCATATTAGTTAGCCGGTACCCACCCTGTTCTCTTCTACTACTGTCTTGTGGCCCCAACCAAAACGCCAAACGTGTGAAGCCAACTTTATAAAAAAGTCTGTGGTAATTATTTATTTCTCTCTCACCTGTGTGCGGATATAATACTACTCTTTGATGTGCGGTTTCGATTTGGATTGTGTGTGTGTTAAGCTTGCTATATTGCGAAATAGAGTGATTTTAATGAATATTTTCTTTGCTCCTCGAAAACTACGTTTAAACGGTGCTTGCATTAATTAGCGGTTGCGTGGCGTGTATTTCTTTATAATAATGGATTCTGATAGCAGCGAAAGCGAGACAGAGTTCTAGGTTAGGAACTCCGCCACGAAAACAAAGAAAAAGGCACTATGACCAAAAATATTCAAAATTATGGGAGAAGGATAAGGAATTTGCAGGTTGGCTTCAAGAAAGTACTAAGGGTGAAGGATATTTTTATTGTAAATCATGTAGGTGTGATCTTAAGTGTGCCGGTGGAAGATTTATTTTAAATAAACATGCATGTTTAAAATTATTTAATAAAAATATGTACAACTTCAAAAAATATATATTTTACGAACAGATCATGTATTTTTAATCTTAATTTTTTTCTAAGTTAAGGTGGTAGATCTACCAATTTTGCATTTTACATTCTACCAACATTTGGCACATGATCTACTAATTTTCTAAAATTTGGGTTGGCAACACTGCACACAACCTTCGAAACTCTTCACAGGCGTGCTTATAGAAGCTTGGGTTATTTTAATTTTTAATGAATATGTCTAACCAGTTTACACGTAAAATATTTAAAACAATAATGGAAAATAATAAATAGTTATCCACTGACATTCACACAGCGACATCTAGCCCCAAACTAAGCATGAGCCTGTAATATGGAAACTAAACAACGGATAAACATACTTATATACTTTTTTGTAAATACATACATATTATACATAGAAAACACCCAGACCACTACAAACAGACATGTTCATGCACACAAATGTTTTACTGTACGGGGATCGAACCCGGAACCCTTGGTGTAATAGCCGATGTCTCAACCGCTCGGTCGTCAAATGTTGGTATTTGGGGCGGTTTTTGCGGAAGGTCCTAACTGAGAGTCACGTGCCACGATTTTTCAGTATACTGTTTGCTTGTTTAACGTGTAATATTGAAATTAAACACTACAGTGGCAGATTATCTGCATGGTCGGTCAATTCGGGCATGAGAATTTGTTCTTATAAGTTTTTTGTTATTTATCCGTATATTTAAGTATTTCAAAAGTTTACTAGGATCTAACCAAAATCATGAATTGCGTCCTTTAAACATACGACGAGAAATCAAACGAAACTCCTAGAAACTTTATGTCTCCTTTAAAATAGCCGTTAAATTTTTGTGACTAGACGATTTCCATCCACGTGTATGCAATAAAGCTCACAAATTGTATCATTTCTTCAATGAATTCTGAGATAAATACATGCGTTCAAGGTCAAACAGCCGAATTACAACAAAGATGCTTAGTACGCGGATACAAAAGGACTTCCGGAGGATGCATGGATTGCTTGACATAGACTTCATGACGAAAATATGAAATTTTAAATATGTATTTACAAATATGCATACATATTATAAACTAGCTTTTGCCCGCGGCTTCGCTCGCATTAAATTCGGTTTAACACGGTACTTTCATTTATCACTATACATAGGATTTCCCCTCCCTTTAACGGTTTCGGGGTCAATAACAGATTTTTTTTAGCAAAAAATATGTTATTGTGAGCTAACCTTAAAAGATAGACATATGCTGTCGCGGACTTTTTTGTAGACCTTTAAAAGGAGAACAATACTCTCATACATGACTTTTGTGTAACTTTAACCGTAAAGTATGAAAAATACCCCTGATTTTGAAACATTCTTCATTGCTGCTCCGCTTCTATTACTCGTAGCGTGATGATATATAGCCTATAGCTTCCTCGATATAAAAAGCTATCTACTGAAAGAATTTTTCAAATCGAACAGGTAGTTCCTGAGATTAGCGCGTTCAAACAAACAAACTCTTCAGCTTTATATATTAGTATAGATATAAGATATACACATTTATATATATATATATATATTATATTATTTATTTATTTATATTATTTATTTATATTATAAGTTTCCGTTTTAGTACCTATGTTATAGGCTAAATGCTTAGTTTGGGACTAGATGGCACTGTGTGAATGGATATATTTATGTATGTTTAAGATTTCACAATCCTTCAAAACATTAGGCTATGTTCAAACAACACGATTCCGCGCGTCCCGAGCATGCCTCCCGTGACCCAGTCGGAATGTCGCAGATTACTCCGCAAAACTACCTAATTTTTTTTATATATTAATAATATTGTACGAGTATCCCTTATAACTTACACAGAATAACATGAACATGTATTCAGTAAGTGAATTATAGTATTCTTTTAAGCACTAGCGTCGTCTCAAGTATATAGTAAGTACCTTGGGGGTGTTTTTTCGAAAGAACAGATTAAGCTATATTTAAATTATAAACATATATTTATGAAAGTCTTATTACATCAATTGGCACATCGATCTAAAGGTACTTAGAACACCCAAATTCGTTCCAAATCCAAATTCATTCTACATAAATAAAAAAACGGATAAAGAGTGGTGAGTGGTGAATAATCAGACTCGGTCGTGGGGAGTCTCTACAAAATTGGTCATTTTTGTCGGAATCACAAACTTACCGCAAATGCAGATTCTTTAACGACTGTACAGCTGAAACTACAAGAAATGCTAAATTTGTTCAAGGAATTGAAATATGTGATCTCTCTCTCTTTCTCTAGCTCTCTCTGTCTAGGTGGTAGACTCGGTACTGAGTCGTCTAGAAAGGAACCACTGGTGTGCCAGATATCGTCCATGTTTCACGGAATGATATCTGGCACTGCGGTGGTACCTACCTAGACGACTCAGTATCGAGTCTACCACCAACTCAAGTCTACGACCAATTCGGAAAGTTAAATCTACTGAGCAGACTCCGGCAAGAAACGCAATAGTTACTCTCTCTTCAACCTATTGCAGTCCACGGCTGGACATAGGTCCCCCATTTTGCGCCAGACATCCCGGTCCTCCGCCTTTCTCATCCAGCTTCCACCAGTGACCTTTCGCAAGTCGTCGGTCCATCGGGCCGGAGGGCGTCCTACGCTACGCTAGCCAAGACGCGGTCTCCACTCCAGAACTCGTCTGCTCCAACGGCCATCGGTACTCTATCTGTATCGGTAATAGTTACTCTGTAAGGCTGATAATATAAATAATGCTTAATATATTATTCAGGGATGTTAGGTTTTCGGTCGACAAATAGCGAAACGTCCACGCAAGGGATATTTTGTTAAGAACTTTGTACCTCTTTTACGAGGCATTAAACTGTTATTGCCAATAAAACTGGTTGCTCTTTAGCATCCATTTAATGCCAGCTTGTGTACAAATTACACTTGGTGATATATTTAACGGCCTATGTGGTGTAATGGTTGAGAAATTGGTTAATACACCATGAGTTCAGAATTCGATCCCGAATCGTACAAAACTTTCGCGCTTAAGAATATGTCTATTTGAATTAGTCTGCTGAGATTAGTGATATGTGACGTCATTGCTCACTATCTTCAATTGACCTCATATTTATTGGTTTCAATGTATTTAAATATACAATATTGTAAAAATAACTTACAAGATAAACAAAAATAATTCAAATATAACATATTTACAAAAAGCCTAGAAACATAAATAAATACAAAAAGATATTTTATTCATGGGGAATACTCCCTATAAATAAAATATCTGATTGAGGTCGCCATCATGTGGAAAGGTGCCAAGAGGCTGGTCACGTTGCCACACTGCATTGCGAGGCTAATTTTCTGTCCGAGATAAAGACCAGCCTTCGTACCGTGAGATGACTCTGGCAAACGCTTAGCCAAATCACGATGAAGTTATGGGCACTTGGTCCCCATGAGCCTAATGTTTCGACCCCAAACGGTTCAAATATGTAAGTATCTCCAATACTTTCATATTTGCGCCGCTTAAGGACCTCTGCCGAAGCAGCAGCAGAACCCGCTTCCACGGAGCTTAGATGAAGATGGGAAGGCGCTAGGGTGTCTACACAAGTAGCATCCCAAACCAAAGGCCGTCCCATCTTCCAAGGCACGAGTGTCATCCCGTCGGGTCGCTTCCCATCGCTTCATACGAGCCCGTTTGGTCTGCTGAGTGTTTCAATTATTGTATTAACAGAAAAATATATAAATATATGTTCATTTGTACTTATTAAAATTAAAAAGAACTGTCTTCAGGATAACTGCTCAAAGAGATACGGCCGTTAAATAGCTTTGTACTTCTGTGTTTCGGGATGAAGGCACTCTAGAAAAATTACCCGGTATGAGAAACTTAACATTTCTCGTCTCGGGTGACGGGTGCAAGGCCTACCTACCTACTTACCTACTGTTATTATCTTCCTTCCAATTCTTTGTCATGGTCAGGCTACACCACCAGGTGAGCATACTGATTGTCCCGTCCATTTATTGACATAAAGAAGGATATAACAGAAATATTATCGACCAATAGGGTTGTCAAAAAATTTTTCGCAAGGCATTCGAGCCATAATAAATGTATCTCCACCTAAGCTCACTACGTACGTAGCCCATAAACCAAATCACTCCAATAACGCCAGTTTCAATTACGCGCATCAGCACTAAACAGATCCACCCCGCTCTTACAGTTTTAATTGACACACCAAATTAATTGTTAGATCCCTTTCTAGAGGCAGTGTTCATGTACGGGATAAAAGTAACGGATGCGACGGTTTGGTTTTCAGACCTTTTACGTTAGTAGTATAAAATACCTACAGATTTAAAGCTAAATTTATTAAGGACTAGCCGGCTCCGCGGTGTTACGGCGATATAAGATTTTCTCCCGCAGTAAAACATACATAAAATCACTTCGTTAAATCACGCGAGCATAGCGCCGCGCGTTAAAACATTATTTATTTTTCCAAAACAAAAGTATTGTCTGAAATAAAATAGTTTATGTTTTTCCTTATTAATCAGCTTCTTGCTGAAAAAGTCCGTAAATCCATTCAGCCGTTTCATAGATTACCGGAACAAACAACAGACTAATTTATATGTAATAGATACATTTTAGGAAGTAGGAGTTATTAAATAGAATGAAAAGTCCCTGTCTAGGACGTAAAACTCCGCATGCTTAGTCATATAAATTCTGTCATGTTTGAAACTTTTATATTTTTAATATGCACCTATAGTGAAGTTGTTAAATGTTTAACCACGATTATACAAATCATTGGCCTACCTGGTGATAAGTACAGTCACCTATAGACCACAGTTAAGTTGTTAACTTGTGATCTAAAGATGTACTTAAGCGATTACCGAAAAAGTCTGACCACGAAAACCTGTGAAGAGTCGTTTTTCATTATTTTTATTTGCTAAGCAATCACTTGCCGGCAACGGTTTACTCTTCGCAAACACGGCAAATTGTATCGTTTTTCTGGATAACAACTTGCAGGCACTTCGTCCGTTTTCCACAAAGCTGTTTGTTTATCCAAGGTCAAATAGATTTAAGACAATTTTTAAATGTGACTTTAGGTGTGACAGTTTACAAGAATAACTTATGGATAAAGAAAATATATTAATTAGAATCTCATCAGTACCTACACGCCTCCGGCCCGATGACCGACGACTTGCGAAAGAAGTCTCTGATGGAGCTGGATAAGAAAAGTGGAGGCCGAGATATCGGAGCAAAATGGGGAGACCTATATCCACCAGTGGACATGTTGAAGAGAGATATGTGTTAGGAAATCCTCTAGGTAATATGGCTATAATATACAGGGTGAACTTGAATCATTGGCATCCATTGGACCTATTATTGTACTCATATGATGGAAGGAGGAACTATATATAGATTTGTCATTAAAGTTTTACAAAATAAATGATTAATGAATTATCGCACTTGCATTAAGCAATTCGATAATTTATTATAGCTAATATGTACTTAGTTTATGTAATATTGTTTTATAACTATGCATTTAGATTAAGTTTTGGTTCGTTTTGCACTAGCCCGCTTACATATATAAATTTTCTTCCACCCAAAGGTTGCCTGGCAGAAATTGCTACCTAAGCAATAAGGCCGCCTACTTTGTACTTGTCTTTTGTTGTTACTTGTTGTGCTGTTTGTTTTTTATCTTATGTGAAATAAAGAATTTTTTATCTATCTATATACTTATTTACCACGCTGCCGCCCCACACGCCTGCGCGCCCTTTGCCGTACCGCACGCGTGAGCCCGGCTGACCCATATTTTTTGAAAATTATCATTTTTTACGTCAACCATTTTTTGTTAATGTTATATATATTGATCAATTGTAAGTATATAAAAATATTTGATTTTGGCATCAAAAGATTTGCCTCATATTTGGTGGATGTACTTTAACCCTTTGACCGCCAATGACGCCAGACACAATAGATTTTCACGAGTAGGTACTTTATTTTAAATTGCCAGTATTCTTGATTCACCCTGTATAACGTTTGTTGTATAGGGCGAGAGTCCTGTGTCGGAGCGGCGCAGTGAGTGCGAGCCGGCGAGATGCCGGACGCTCCCGCGCCGCCGCGCCAGCCCAGCCGCCGCCCGCCCGCAGCACCCGTGAGTTACACTTCATGTTTGTCATCATCATCATCAGCTCATTAAACGTCCCCACCGAGGGGCACGAGCTACCCGTATAGGGTGATTAGGCTTAGTCGTCCACGCGGGCCCAGTGCGGATTGGACGACTTCACACACAACCTTCGAATCTCTTCGCAGGCGTGCATGAAGGTTTCATCACGATGTTTTCCTTCACCGTAAGAGCGTCGGATAACGTACATATATTTCGAAAATTCAAAATACATTGGTACATGTCGGGATTTGAACCTCAAACCCGATAGGAAGGCGACAGTCCACCCCACTGAGCCACCGACGCTCTACTTCATTTTGTACCGGGAATCAAACTGGAACCCTGGTACTTAAAATCTCTACACTTATTGACCCATTTGGTATAATGGTTGTGGACGTCGACCCGGCCCTTGGGCAGGCTAAATGCTTAGTTTGGGACTACGAGTATGGCGCTGGGTGTATGTCAGTAGGTATTTATTATTATTACTAATGTTTCTACTGCCGGAGATGGAATTTGACAATAGTTCAATAGAAGTTCAAAGGTCGTCTCAGCTAGTAATGGTATTGATAGAATAATAGTGGAAAGCTTTGAAAAATAACAATTTAGTGAACTTAAATTAACATCAACAATTTAGTAAATTAAATGAAATTTGTAATATACGAAACCACTACTGAGCTGAGTCTACAGAAAGAGAGTCCTTATACAACATGGCTACGATTACCCACACCACGTCTCTTTCATCATCAGCTCATTTTATGCCACGAGGGACACTAGCCAACCTGTATACGTCTATTGGCCAACTTCACGCACTACCTTTGAATTTCACTGGAGGCGTGCGTAGGTTTCCGCCAATGTTTTCCTTTACTGTAAGGGCGTCGGATAGGATTCGAAAATTTGAAAAGCAATTGGTAGGGTCGGATTTAAACCTGCATCCACCGGGTGAAGGCAACAGTCCACACCACAGATTTCCCAATACAGGAGATGGGGCAAGCCGCGTTTTTAAGTGCGACAAATGTAAGCTCAACGAGCATACACTGGCTGCCATTTACGCTCTGTGAGACGAGTCAAGGCGCACGAATATTAGAAGAAATTACCGTTTTTTCCCAAAATGCCATCCTGTGCATTGTAACATGCCTCATTGCAATGAATCAGTAAATTTACAAGAAATATAATAACTTTTCACAGGTAACAACCGAAAGAAATTGCGACACTGGGACTGCCATAAACTTGGCGGCTTGTCCAGTCTAATTGTATATTCGGATGTCTGTGGTCCACACCATTAAGCCACGATGCTCATTTCACGGTGTACAGAATAATATTGGTATTATTAGCCACCGCAGAAGACCCGCTCGGTGGTGGTGTCGCTGACGCCGGCGCGCCAGCGGGAGACTGGCCAAGAAGGCGAGTTCCTGCTGGCCGTGGTGGGGTTGCAGTCGACCTGGGCAACGTCTGGCGTTTTCCATACATCTGCTATCAAAATGGCGGCGGTGGTTGTTGAATTCAATCAGATATTACTTACCATCCAGTGCGTCCTGACATCTTGTACACTTTGTAATATATACTATTCCTATTCAGCCTATCTTAGTCATTGCTGGTATGTCCAGCAGTGGATCTCCCCATTTTGCGCCAGATATCCCGGTCTCGCTTTCTCATCCAGCCTCCACCAGTGACCATTCGCAAGTCGTCGGTCCATTGGGCGGAGGGCGTTCTACGCTACGCTTGCCGAGACGCGTCTCCATCCAGACTCGTCTGCTCCAACGGCATCGGTTTGCGACATACGTGACTAGCCACTGCCACTTCAACTTGCTGATCCGGCGGGCTATGTCGGTAACTTAAGTTCTTACGGATTAAATCATTTCTGATCTTATCCCTAAGAGAACCCCGAGCATAACTCGCTAAATTGCGCATTGAGTGACTTTGAACTTGTGAACCAATCCCGCAGTCAGTGTCCATGTCTCAGCTGCGTATGTTAGTACGAGTAGGACGCATTGCTCAGACTTTTGTCTTCAAGCATTGCGGAATCGTCGACGTGAAGACCCGACGTAACTTGCCGAATGCCGCCCAGCCCAACTGAATCCTCTACTAGCTTCCTCTCGAATTGTGCCGGCCAAGGATCGTTGGCCCAAGTTTGCACAACTTCGAGAAGGATGCCATCGACGCATATCGGTTGTGGCATGACATGATCATTGAACATTATTTTTTATTTATTTTAAATGTTATACTATGGCGAGCTATGTCTTATTGGCAGTCTGTCGGATCAGCAAGTTGAAGTGGCTGGCCACGTATGTTGCAGAGCGATAGCAGTCAGAGACGACGAGTTCTGAACTTTAAGCAAGCGTATCGATACCCCACACGTGTAGGTTAGACGAAAAAAATGGTTGAGATTAATTCAATATATGGGGAACCTCCAAACATTCGTTTTTGAAGTTATCTATCAAAATTTAATAGGGGTGCACAGAATACACTTACTAACAAAGTTTGAACAGTGTACTGCTAATAGTTTCGGAGAAAAAGGGTGTGACATACGGATGGACAGTCAGACAGACAGACAGACGGACAGACAGACATGACGAATCTTTGAGGATTCCGTTTTTTGCCATTAGACTACGGAACTCTAAAAAGAAAAGAATCGTTTGCGACCGTCCGACACTATGTGGGAAGGCCTGTGTCCTGCAGTGGGAAATTATAGGCTGATAATAATGATGATTGAAAATGAAGAAATGAAGAAGAAAAATCTTTGAAAATGAAAAATCTTTTATGAGTATCTTATACAGAATTACATTACAATGGCTGGAGACTCCTTTTAAGTGTAACACTTGTGATTGCTATTATACGACAATGTTAAATCTCAACGATGTATTATTTGTGTAGGAGCATTCCTGATTCCGTACTGCGTGATGTTATTGTTTGGTGGTCTACCGCTTTTCTTCATGGAACTGGCGCTGGGGCAGTACCATCGCTGTGGTTGCCTCACTCTTTGGAAGAGGATATGTCCGGCCTTAAAAGGTAAGTTGACTTGTTATACATGGTTATACCAACTCAAGATAAATTCTTGTTGTCTTAAAACAATAAACGTAAGTAAAATTAAGACAATCATCTACCATATACGTTATATAGATAGATACGTTTTCAAAGATTTACCTATAGGTGATGTTTCGGGACTTTTTGCTCAAATACTATTGCAGACAGACAATAAGAAACATATTAGCAAGTTTACGGATGTTTTAATTTAAGAAGGCGATTCTCAAACTTTAGCGCATTCAGTCTAAGACTTGATGGATTATCACGAGTTCGAACAGTATGTTTTTATGTTTATCTAATGATAATAATCCTCGCGTTGTCATATACAATCCGAAAGAAAACTTAAATCTATAATTCTCACGAGACACCATCGCAAATTCAAGCAAGTTTTTTCAATAAATCGCAAAGTGTTTCATAGATACTTAGCCCTATTAGACAGCTTTAAGTGATTGTCGCGTATCCCTGGGGACAGGTATCGGGGAACCATTAAAAATCTCTCCTTCGCGGCTATCCGTGGGGGAAATCATTCCGATTCATACTAGTATAGATGAATGGTGATCTAGTCGAGTTGTTGTGGAGAATTATTTATAAGAAAAAGAAAGTGTGAAAATTGCGATACGCATTCTTGGTAGAGTCCTGAAAAATGAGCAGGATGGTATTCTTCGTATTATTAGCCTTTACTTACGCCCTGTTACTATTTTTTTACCTTATTACTTTTTAACGTTTTTTATAAACATTGGCAAAAATTTTAATTTCTCAAACATCGAGTGACCTGTTCTTTTTAAATACAAAATCTGATATCACAAAAAATGTGGAAATGAAATAACAGCGGTTAATGAATTGCTGAAAACTTTATGTTTCATGATAACCTCTTTGTTACCAAAGTGGTACTAGTTGATCTCCAGGGGTCCATCAAGAGCTCGATGTCACGGTTTAGGCTTCATCGAATGGGTACACTGTAACAAGATGAAATAATATACCAGAAAAACCTCCAATTAAAATAAAGTATTACCTGCAAACCGATTTATGAACATTTTCGTATTTGTAAAACCTCTGCTAAAAGTTACATTATTTCATTACGAATTTAATCAATCGAATTGAATTTCTAACTTAAGCATTTACCTAATACAAATCTCGCTCCTAATAATGTCCAGTATACTCTTGTGATTCAAAACCACAGTCGAGTATTCGTGCAAACAAAACACCTTTTTCGTAGGAGGGACATCGCAAATGGACCTTTATAAATATACAGGAGGCAATGCTTTTAGCCGAAGACAAATGCTGGCTTGTTAAAATGTATGAAATTCGATTGCTCTCTAGTGTCAAGCTATTATGGTGAGCAGTTTGTGGGCCGATGGTTCAACTAACATCGGTGTTAGAAAAAGATCTAAGAAATAGACACTCATGGCGATTCTCAAATGTCCTTTCATGTGTTCTCCTTTTTACTTTAATGGTTATGGATTATTGCTATCATATATGTGTTATATATTTCATAGACAAACAGCAGCAGCAGCAGCAGACGTTTCACCTAGTGTTAATTTATACCGCAGCCTGAAACAATTGATAACTACTCAGAAAAAGCTTTGTTGCGCTTTTAGAGAATTGCAATATTTCGATAAACATTTAACCCAGTCATTCTTAGGTACCTTTAAAAGAGCGGTGGCGGTGACACAGACACAACTTGCATTTTTTTTTACGATGTGAAAATTTTCGAATTTACACTTATATTGTTATAATGTTTGACTATCATGAACATATTCTTCACCTTGCACAGAACGCCGCCATTTGTTGTCATCTTTCGTGAATCGTACTATAGCTATTTAAAAACATGCAAGTAAGTATTTAAAAATTCCAAAAGCATTTTCAGCCATTTTAATCAGTGCCTTATAAGCCCCAAGTACACCTAAGTAGGCTATGTTGTGGTCTATGCCTGATAATAGACCGGCGAATGAAGATCGATGCTAATATTTGCATTTAAGATCTACGCGGCTTCGAGTCTCGATAGCGACGAATATTTCTGCGAATGATTTAATGTCGGGGCGAGAAAATAGATTTATTCCAATATTGTAGGTTAAATTGTTCTATTTCCCGTAAATAATACAAGCGGTCGCCGGCAACATCGCACGCGCGCATTATTTGGATATAATTATTAACAATCAATATTTAGTTCACCGCGGCACCATTATATCATCACAAAGAGCATAATATGATTTATAAATTTTATAATTCAAGTCTCTTACTTCAATAGCATAACTTTCATATTTCAAGTCTCTATATCCTGAGTTTTTTTTGTACTCTGACTATTTCTTGTTCCGTTTTGATCTAAAAGATTCCTGTATTGATAGTGTTGTCTTAATAAATCAAAAATCCCCTTTACAGGGTTGAAAAAACTCCTGAGCATCTACAGTACAGAATATTTTTCATCAGAACCAATGCTTAGAAATATGAGAACCTAAGTTGGACAAACTCAAGTCTCCCAAGATTTTTGCCAAAGTTTGCTCTTTAGTGCAAGTTGCCGACGGTCGTATTGCTGATTGGTCAAATCGTGTCATAACACCTCTCCGTTCGGACCTTCGTGACTGGGAATCACTCCGGGAATCCGATACAGCCAATAGGTCACGGATTTTTTCAACTTCAGTGACACTAACGGTATTTTTTTTCGCTTGTCCTTAAAACGTGCCAGTAGTATTCGAAAACAGCTATCAAACTCAGTATATAATATATACGAATGGTTACCACGGCGTGTTTAAGCCAATTATCACGTCTACACGTGTTACTCGTAACGAAATTTTAAATTCCCCCGAATATTTTATTTATTTTAGATTTTTAGCTACACAAATAAGGCACAAACCATGAAATCTAAATGTTATTTTGACGTAGATCTTCATGTTTCTAAAATAAAATGTTAGAATTGTTTTACACCAACAATAATAATAATATTAGTAATATTTTCCGTAAGCAAAAAAAAATCATGAATATTTTTAATATTCATCACAAAAATATGTGTCCTAAATGGGAATTGGAACCACTAGCCAATACTCCACCTAGCCTTTGTTAAATTTCAAATAAAGTTAATTTTTAATTTCATGATCATCTAATACATACTCGTATATATGACTTTTTGTTTGAAGGTTTACGAAAGTATCTAATTACCCAACTATCAATGTCTCAACTTGTGATTACAATCACGTCTTACGGGTCAAACCGTGTGCGCCTAACCTAAAGAATATGATTAAATACTACTAACACTACTCTTAAGTTTTTATTATAATAACCCACGAACCAATGTTGTCTGAAATAAAGAAATTTGAATTATTACATAAAACAATATATTTTCAATGCAAAGTATAAACACATAATTCGCGAAACTGAGTTCCAAATATCTGTTTAGCTGCGTATTTTTACGGGATCGTTATTTTTTTGTGCGTGAGACGAAATGTGACATGATGTAGGCTCGCAGCTTCCTATGTACGTTTGCATGTTTTTATTGGCTTTAAGTTGATCGATTAGGGAATGAAGTCTCCCAATATTATTTTTCTAACTTGTTTTTGTTTGAGAATTTTACGCTCACACGCTTATAAGTTTAGAAAACATCTTTAATTATAATTTAAAAACCATCGAATTTATCTTTTTCATGAATAAATATGGATGATAGTTGATAGTTATTTTAATCAGACATCATTAGTTAGATATCTACTACTAAATGCATATGTAACGCTTCTCCTATGTTAAATTTTGGAGGAGCTCTGTAAAACTATTCAATATTTCACCTCGTATTTTGTGCTGTTATGTAATATAAAACAGCGTACGCGTATGTCGTCGCAAATAAATCAAATCTATATAGAATTTAAACTTATAGTAGATTCAATCTTCATAAATCCAAGGCTGTTACCATATAATATATACAAATCCCGCCATCTCGCTCGCATAAACTAATTATCGCCGATGCGATATCATTTGATTACCCAACAGATGTCGCTGATTCGATTTCAAAATGGCGTCGGGTAAACGTCAAAAGTTGGCGGCAAGTTTGTTCGCGCCTCTCGGTCTGATTAATTTGAACGTTCAGAGATTTATTATGAGAGATGTTTGAATGCATTTCGTACTTATTTGGAGCGGTGGTGTGGCAAATGAAGTTAAGACACTCTGTTAGTGGAAAATAATACAGTTACAATGTTTTGTGATAGATCAGAAATTTAGGTATACTCGTATACTTAACTGTTAAAATTACATAAAGAAGCAACAGAAAACTACCAAAATAAAATTAATAGGACGATTTCAATAACTACGCAGGCACTATTTTGATAGAGTTAGCAATACTTATAACGAATCATTGCAACCGCGCTCCTCTTTTGGACTCAGCTTCCTCTTATTTAATTTGCTGTTAAGGGATTTGTGACTCACATTTGTCTCGTGTCACTTTAGTTAAGTAGGCACCACGACGTTTAACACCAGGCAAAGTGATGTCAAATCCTATCCATTCAAATAACAAGAATTTTCCTAGGTGTGGGCTATGCCATCTGCATGATAGATATATACATGGGCATGTACTACAACACGATCATCGGCTGGGCGGTGTACTACCTCATAGCGTCGCTGGCGCCATCAACTCGGTGCTGCCGTGACGAGCTGCGACAACGAATGGAACACGCCGCTCTGCACCCCGGTCACTGCCGCAAATACACGCGAATGCTCCAGCCAGCCAAGGAGTTTTTTGAGTGAGTCAGCAATGGAATATGCTTTGGAAGTTTCTGTAGCATTTGTAAATCATAGTTTAGGTACGAGGATGTGAGTTAAGCATAACGCTAACGCCACCTTTTACAAGACAAAAATGATTTTTGGATCTTTCGGTCGCAAATAAGTGCGAAATATTACCAGCAGTTGCTCTGTATTTTGACTTGTTATAATTTGTGAAGTTGGTTTAATTGGAATGGGTGCTTACTATTTTTCGAAAATGTTCGCCAACATATGCTTTATTCAACATTAGCAACTCTTCAAATTCATTTATATTTTTCACTGTATGCTATCCTTTAGTCCTTCACACCTGATAAACAAATACATTAATTATATCAGCATAATAATAGGAAACTTTATCAAAAAATATATTATTTATACAAGATCAGAGCATATTCAAATTTAGTTTGTCTTTTTCACTAGATTGGCTTTTAACGAATTATAATTATTATAAGTTTTTTATATTTAACATCAAACACATACATAGTTTCTTAAATGTCTAACAGACAATAATAACCTAAATTCCACAAAATACAAGCTTTTGCCTACGACGCAACGTCCTGAACGCACCGATCCAACGGTCTGACAACATGGGTCCCATCAACCGTCTCTGGCCCTCGTTGCGTAGTGGAGTATCTTCGTGCTAGTCCTATCTCGCTGTGGAAGGGAGTCGGAGCACAGGGAAGGTAAGTTTTCGGCACTGACAAAGGTTCTTTGAGAGGGACCACGTACGGATGGTAACGTGCATGGGAGCCCACTTGGAGATACTCTGTAACTCGCTTAAGATGACAAGTATCCAATTAATAAATCGCGTGAAATTCTATGGTAGACCTCCTGAGCGTAGCCAGTCTTGGGCTCCGGCTGCGGCAACAGTGAAACCTATCCCCCTCCTCCGGTATTTTTTTATAAATATGTTGGTGCCAGCGTGGGGCAGCTGGGCGCTGTGCAGTGTGGCTACGCATGTAGACCTCTGTTCAATTGTGGTCTTACTATAAATTGATGATTATGCAAAATTCCAGATTGTAATATATTCCCAACAAAGAATAATTGGTCCTAGCCTGTTGCCATGCAAACGTCCTTAAGGAACCGGCCAATCTGCACTGGATCAGTGCAGCAGGTACTTTAACTAGCTCCTGAAATTTGAACGAGCTAAATCATTAAGGGGTGCTTTACCAGCTGCCTTGGTCTGATTAATACTTAACGCCTGGCTTTGATCACATGAGTTTCACTCATGTTCCTGGAATTAGTTTTGTTTTAATTAAGCATGGACTGCAAGTCAGTGTTCAGTAGAACTCACTTCTCACAGGTGGTGTGGGTGACGCTTTAGCTCCGTATGCCGTTCATTATCCTTCTTGCAAGAGGAGTGACTCTGCCAGGCGCCACGAAGGCACCGATACTACCTCACCAGAATGGCACAAACTCCTGAACCCAACGGTATCATATTATAGTGTTTTTTTTTAAGTTTGTATGTTATGGAAGTGGATACACCATAGAGCCTTTAACTCTGGGACCTCCACCAAGCTCACCTGCATTGTGTAGATCCTGCTCTCTAAAGTCGGTTACCCACCACGCCCTGACTCATCCAGCGGGTTTTAGTCATATATTACTCAAAGATGATTTACTTTGGGAAAGGCCAAGCAGCCGTTGAAGTGTAGTAGACACGTTTTAAGGTGTAGTTCCATTAGTATATGCATCGAGTGAAGTGTAGTGAGTAACAGATTTTATGCAGTTTCACCATAACACCATATCGATTGTCAGCCGCAGAGGCAAGAAAGTTTTTTTCTTCTTGACCGCCATGGCGCCGACAACAAGAGATTTTCTTTTGTGTTTGGATACCTTCGTTCATAAGTTAATGGTTAACAGTGCCCTCATCCCGAAACAAAGAATGCATAACACACAAAAAACTAACTACAACCTTAAACTATATCCCAGCAAAATTACAAACATTTTGCCTACTTAACTCACATGACACTAACTTCCATAGGTGTGGCATAGACGCAGCATCCAGATCTCTTCTCTGGGCCCAGGGTTCGGCATGCTGGCACTGTCCAGCTACACAAGTTCAACAACAACTGCTACCGGGACGCCCTCATCACTTCCTCCATCAACTGCCTCACGAGTTCTCGCGGGTTTGTCTTTCTCGTGTTAGGGTATAGTACTGTCATTTGTAGGCAGTAGAGTAACTTTTATAAGTTTATATATAATTTAAAACTTAGTTAATATTTTGTGTTCTATAGATCAATTAGAATTCAATCATATAAATAAAAAGAAATCGAGGTCATGCCGTGGACGAGTGCATTTACTAAGACATTAATAATGTTAGTCGTACACTGGAGATAAATCTTAATTTATTTTTTAAATCAAGTGTACGTTGTAAGTGTACCAATTTACAGTGCGTGCACAGAGATCATAGTAGTATGCAACTGTGGAGACCACTAATCGCAAACAATAATTTTCATTTTTGTCCAATGAGTGCTGTTGATGACAGCAGATCGCCCTATGGTTTCAAATCTGTAGAGGGAAATGGGCGAATAAGTGGTATCATTTCATATGTTGGCAATTTTCCGCGTTGTGTGAACACACGTGCATACACTGCTATTTGCATATAACAGCATATGGAGTGCACGCCACTGCCTACGTATACATCTGCATACAAAAAGACAATAAACAACATTCCATCTTCCTTAGGTACATGGCGCATTCAGAACAAGAGCTAGAAGAGGTAGGCCTGGAAGGGCTGGCCTGGTGTTTCGTGTACCCAGAGGCATCGCCACATGACCGGCTCCGTCTTCTGGGCCATCATATTCTTCCTCATGCTCATCACACTTGGCCTGGATAGCACTTTTGGAGGTTAATTTTAATACATAAGTATGAGTATAGGAATATGTACTAT
>PQWD01013180.1:0-49122 GCA_019425675.1 Leucinodes orbonalis
ATTTTCCACTCTAGTTTAAGTGAAGAACAAAGCTAAAAATTCTACACTAATTGAGACAAAATAATACTCCTTGACATGGTTTAACGTTTCGAATCAATCAATCACGTCTTAAAAAGTCAAATGTTATAACATATTTAAGCAATCTGTGTAATTAATGATTGAGGTTTTGACCATTACCGGTCAGGTGTTATTAAGCCATGTCAACATTTAAAACCTGTATTTGTGCAATTTACATATATTTACAATTATTTATTGCATTAAGTGATACTCCTTTTATACTACATCGATTTCCGAAAATCTATAATAGATCAAATTAATACCATATTATGTTTTTGTATGAGGAAAAAATAAATGTAAATTTTTCATACTCGTATTCCATAACATAATATGGCATAAAAAATAAAAAAATGTATATATGTATGTTTACGATTTGAGTACCCATAATACAGGCTCACGCTTAACTTGGGGCTAGTGGCGCTGTGTGAATGTCAGTGGATATTATATATAACAAATGCAATTTCAAAAAGTCACATCATATTTATAAGCTTTGGTTTCTATATTATTTGTGTTTTTATTTAATTAAATCCAGATGAAAGTCTTTGAGCAATGCCATCCTACCCGTGCTAACACACGTAGCTGAATATGGACACTGACTGCAGGATCAGTTCACAAGTTCAAAGTCACTTGACAGATGGAGTGAGCTGTTCAGAATCGCTCTTTGGGATAAGATCAGAAACTTCTTAATCCGTTACTACTACACTAAAGTTACCGACACAGCCCGCCGAAACCACAAGAACCAATAGTCTTTGGAGCAGACGAATTCTGGAGTGGAGACCGCTGTGCTTAGCTAGCATAGCGTAGGAAGCCTCCAGCCCTATAGACCGACGACTTGCGAAAGGTCGCGGTGGAGGCTGGATGACGGGAGGGAGGTAACCTACTCAACAGTGGACTGCGATGAGTTGAAACAGGAAGAGTGAAAGAGAGAAAAATAAATCTAAAAAAGTATTGCAAGGTTGGTAATCTGAAATTGGAACCATGTACGATGCTGGACGTACGTTATTGTAAAGACAGGTTGGTACCTTGGTTCTAACGGCTTCAAAGTACAGAACCATTATTTGCGGGCAATCAAGAAATAAGTTAACCTGAAAAGCCCTAACCAAGTTAGGCAAATGTAAAGAAGTGAAAATTTGAACACGTACGATACGTATCGTATACGAAAATAGGTAGGGTTAAAGTCCTCACGTATAATAAGACTATCAGAGTATTTTTCTTCTGTTAAGCTATGAAAAAATCCAGCAACCATAAATTCAACGAGACTTTTACTGTAACCAATAAACTACGCGCGAAGTAAATTTATTAGTTTTGAACAAAAAAAAGAATGAAAATTTATAATGCTATTAATTACTTGATGAAGCAGAGAGCAAGAAATAAATACCGGCAAATCAGATATATGACTAGTTTATGCTACAAAATTTTTGTAAAGGCACTTGTTTGCAGTGGAACTACATACTGTTTAGAGACCAACTATGATAGATTACGTACTGAGTTGTCTTGGTAGTTATCACCTGCAGTGTCACTTATCATCCCCTAAAATAGGAGTGTTTTGCACTTCTGTCTTTCGGGCACTGTAACTGTAAAATTACCGTATATAAGAGATCTAACATCTATCGTATCGAGTGATGGGCGCCGGGCAATATAATAATATAACAACTACAAATTGTCATTAATTTCCGTCAACACTGCATCTGTGTGACGGAAATTAATGACAATTTGTAGACAACAGTGATCAGGCCTATCACCTTCCACCATGTAAGCGAAGTGACCCGTTCACTTATGATATACATAAAATAAACCTGATGAATATACAATTCGCTCCCCAAAGCTACGTTGTAAGGGAACTCTTGTTCCTTGCAGTGGAATCGTGTCAGCTGATGATGATATGATATTAATTAAAACGATATTTATTTTATTTAACTTACTTATTACCTACTTCAAAACTAATTTTATGTATATATGATGATTGATTTTTTTGTAACTTATGTAAAGTATTTATAGGAAATTAACTTGATACTTTCATCATCATCAGCTCATTAAACGTCCCCACCGAGGGGCACGAGCCTACCCGTATAGGGTGATTAGGCCTTAGTCGTCCACGCGGGCCCAGTGCAGATTGGACGACTTCACACACAACCTTCAAACTTGATACTTTATGATCAAAGAAAAGGTTTCGATTCACAAATCAGGGTCTTGCCTCCAATCATTTAATTCTATTTTATTGATGTTTTTTAATGTTACGGCAAATTCCCCTAGGGTCGCACAAAGTTTAAAAGTACATTATTTATGGCACTGCCAAAAGGGTTCATGGCGAATCAAATTTAACAATTTCCACCAAGCTATGTTTACATTGGTTGTTCTCGTTGATGTAGTCCGCACCTGTGTCAAAGGTTAGATCCAGACATTATCCAAATTTGGCATATTTTCTCTTCTATGTTTTGAAAGTATGTATAGGTATGCAAACCCATTATATACGCAACAAAATATATTATTTCATTTTATTTTAATTATTATCTCTTAAAAAAGCTCTGTTGGTTATGAGGAACTTAATATGCCAAATTTGCGTTTTATTGTTTTGTAGTAGGAGACAAAAGCCCATAAGCGTTTGCAAATTTACAAATTACTAAAATACATAACTAGGCTGCTTGAATATTATGGAAATGCTTTTTTGTGGTCGTCACGTTACATCGGTTAGAAAATGTTTTCAATGATTACTAGTCCCATAGTAAGGTCATGCAGATAATCTCAAATAAATTGCACTGAACCAAACTGTTAACATAAATATGGCGTACCCAGGTATATACAGCAGTGGAACTCAAATGCGGGAGCAAGCCCGAAAATTCATCTGAACAATTGGTTGCTATACAATGCTTCAACACAATAGTGATTGGGTAACGCGTCTCACCTGTTCTAACACGCATTTTAGATGTAAAACTGACTGAGGAGTTGATTTTCAAGTTTCGATACAGGATAGCGGAAAAAGTTACAGTCCATTCAACGAATGAGTGATCTATGCTTTGAGTAAAAGATCTTCGAAGTAAGGTAACTACAATTTCCAAGACAAATCGGTATAATAAAAATGTATTGTGGTCGAATTGCCAGGCTGAAAGTAATAATAGTTTATTACTACCAGCCTGGTTGGTTGCTTATAATAATAGTAACATCCGACAGCTGGGAACCGTTTATTCTATTAACATGAACCTGGGTAGATTGGGCTTTAACCCTGAGGTTTTATAGTTGACTCACTTGTTTAGAAGTTAAATTACTATTTACTTTCGTAATCATTACATTGCAGTTTCTGATAAATATACTATTCTCAATAAGTAAACCATTTCATGGAAAAAGCGTTGACCTCCATTACCAAGAGAAGAGGTTATTCCTCAAAATATAAAAAATAATTACGCACTAAAAAGGCCTTTAACTTTTAGGTTTATTAAAATTGTCGCAGTGCTGCTATATAACCAAACAATTTTTATTTCAACAGATCATTCGAGTTCAATAAAATGTTTACGAACCAATGATCAGAGTCGTTAGCAACTGAGCATCGCAGAAAATCTTTTTTATTTTTTTGTACATTTGATAGGAAACAATATACATCTAATCATTTGTTAAAATAGTAACGCAAAGTATCATTATGTATATACGAGAGTAATTTCACGGTTGGTCTGGTACAAATAATGGTCAAGAACAATTAAAGTTATTATCCCTATTAAAAGTTATGAAACTCAGCTAAAATACAAGTAAGAACAAGTTTGATTAATGTTCTCACCCAGACGTTTTTTCAAAGAAAGAAAAAATATCTTTATCAAATAAATCTGTTACAGATACTTTTGAATCGTCAATTGTTATTACTGTCATATTTTTGTGACTCTACCACCGGTTCGGAATAAGTAGGATCTTCAAGAAGAGCCGGCAAGAAACTCGAGCTACTCTTTTGATCTTTTATATCAGTGGTTACAGAGTTTTGTCATTTACCTACATATAGCTTTACAATAATTTATTATAAAAATTTTGTAACTGGAACACTATGTGCAAGACCACACATCTTTATCCGATAAATATTCGTCTATTGTATAGTAACCTTTTTTCATGAGGGTTTTTTTAATCTTTGATTCAAACTGGTAAAAAGGCAATCCGGCAAGATTTTGTGGTATTTTATTAAAGAATGTTATGCCTCTTCCAACAAATGATTTCCCTTCTTTAATTTGTCTAAGATTTGGGACAGTAGTGGCAAAACGTTTTTAATGGTTAGATCATAGCGGAAGCTATAAGGAGATATTTTAGCTTTAAAATTATAAAAGACACAAACGATCAAATGCGACTTTAAACAAAACCATGTTTTCATAATGACACATGTATTAAATGTTCCTAATATTTTTGATAGCATAAAGTGAAAAAATTTCAAGAATGTCTTATTTTATTTGTCGAAAAGAACTTACTTTTGGCCATAGATTGCCTTTACAGCTACATTGGGTAAGTAGCGAGCGCAGATGGCTCTCAGCCTAAATATCATGGTTTACACGTACGTCGGTATTAATATCACCACTTACAATAAGCTGGCGAAACAGTAGGCCTATATAATACTCGTATGTTATTTCTATCCTGATATATTTACCTAACTAGTACCTATGTTGCTATTATTTCTGCAAGTTGGGATGTAGTTTGTTCTATAATATAAGTTGAATGAAAATTCATTTTAATAAACAAAACAAATTGAAAATTTATATTTTACTCAAAGCCTAGTAACATTTACAGCAAAACGTACTGTTTTGCTGTAAATGTATTATTTAATTATATTGTCTTTACATATAGATAAATACATAAAATTTGGAATTAAATTCTTGCGTGAACTTCCTTGTTAATGAATACTTAATTTGTTTAGGACTACAGTACTATATACGACTATAACATTACTGATTCATTAGTCTTAATTTATTAAACGTTAGTACAAGCCATCGACAGTAAATTTTTCACATATTTTTTTTATAACTTACTTTATTTCACTTTTTAAAACAAAAAACAAACAAATATTTTAATAAACATTCAGTACAATGGGCGGCAATACTTGAGTGGTAAAAATATTTAATCATCCTAACAAATATAATCCTTAAATTTTTAAAAGTTATACATTATACATGAAGGTTACGGATTGCTAAAACCAATATAGCCTTTACAAATGAACTGAAGAGGAACGCAGGCATTGTTACAGGTATCAATAGAAAATGAACCGACGGGTACGTTCTCTAACATACCGCTGTATTATCAAAGCATGTACTATAGACGCCGAATTGAGCCAATGTTGTTATTGGAAATGTAGCAGACAAACAGCCTATTTGCGATTCGTAGCAAATGTCTGATTTAGTTTTAAAATTACAGTAAGTACTTAAAATACCAAATAGTCGACCCTTGCGATTTTATATGTTTGTGTGCTTAGGAAGTAAATAACTTAGGAAGGCACAAGGGAAAAAACGAATTAATCCACTCTTTTCAATCAAGGATCCTCGACCGAATTTGAATCAAAGGTTTGTTAAACTAACGGTGTATACCTCTGAATGGTAATGGGGATCCTTTGACCTGGTATGTGGATAAAAAGCGGTCACCTCGCTTTCCTGTAAAATAGATGAATCGAATGACGTCAAAGTCACCATAAAAGATGTTGGCTCCTTCAGGATTTACAGATCTTTTGCTTTATCACCAGTTATTTTGTGATGAGAATATGATGCCACGGAAGACTAGTGTCATGGTGTCTTCATCACCATGGCTGTTGCTGAGTGGTATACCTCTTCTGTGTCTTTAGATTTAAGTTTTATGTTTAAGGTAATATTGTATACTGTCACAGAATAAATATCCCTTTCTTTCTTGATGACTAAAACTAAAACCTAATGGGAAGTAAGGAAATAGAACAAGATTCAAAAATATAAGTTTCAAAACACGTTATTATTTTAAAACTGGTTTTGTATTCTTTGACTTTAGAATAAGATAATTTGTACAAAAACAATGTTACTCGGTATCCATTTAAGATCCTTTGGCATTCAAATTAAGAATGGAATGCATATCCTAGCCAAAAACAACATTTACTTAACTCTCAGCATAGCTTTGGACTGTATAGATTTTGTTCGTATATTAATACCTACAATATCTATCCTATAAGAGATGTATGTATTGACAACTTTTTAATGTTACAAAGTGTTAATGACGGTCAGTACGCTCACCTGATGGTAAGTGATACGCCTGACCAAGATAAAGCGGCATGGGTTGAAACCGACAACTGATAAACATTTATTATTTCCATCAATGCCACACTGCGTCTGACACCCGAGACAAAAGATGTTAGGTCTTTTACTAGCTATAGTGCCCTCATCCCGAAACACAGAAGTACAAAGCACTTCTATTTCACGGGACGATATCTTCCACTGCACACATAAATAAGAATTAATTTTGTTATTAACATTTTTTCCAAATATTTATGTACATGTCACGTCTAACCCTTTATGTTCCATTGAATTAACACGAGACTCCGCTCTGAAGTGACATGTTGAATGAGTTGAAATGATAATAATTTGTGATAATTTATGCCATGTTTGTTTAGTTGAACCAAAACTAGACTCATATTCACCTTCAATGATATAAAGGTTGTGTGATTCATTGAATTGCGAAATCTTTACTCACAGTACGTGCCAGACAGATAAGTTTCATTTTAACTCCATTGAAAGGCTGAAAAATTCCCGTGACTTATTAATGAAATTAGATAATTGTATTCCAATATGATGTAGGCATTATTTAAAATTACATAAATTGCATGCATAATAACCTCTTCTATTTAAAAAAAAAATAGTAATATTAGTTGAGACGTACGCTAACCAAGGCTATATAAGTTTATCCATTATTTGGTAACTACCCATAGATGTCTAAATGGCGCGGTGTGTATATATTTATTAACACGTTCACTGCGGCTGCGCTAGGCTAGTACAGTGATTCGTCCCATTGGGTCAAAACACTCATTACGGGTAGGCTCGTGCCCCTCAGTGAGGACATTTATGAGCTAATGATGATAATGACTTATTAATGAAATCAGATAATTGTACTCCAATGTGATGTAGGCATTATTTAAAATTATATAAATTGCATGCATAATTACCTCTTCTATTTTAAAAGCCATGTAGTGTATTAGTTGAGACGTTCGCTAACCAATGTATATTAGTTTATCCATTGTTTGGAAACTACCCATAGATGTCTAAATGGCGCGGTGTGTATATATTTATTAACACGTTCACTGCGGCTGCGCTAGGCTAGTACAGTGATTCGTCCCATTCGGTCAAAACACTCATTACGAGTAGGCTCGTGCCCCTCAGTAAGGACGTTTATGAGCTAATGATGATGAAAACGTAGTCAAAATTGCTTCGTAAGCGCTAGACGTGAGCCGCGCGGTAAAAATATCTTTATTTTCCTATAATGCAAGTTTTTCATCCAAATAAGAGAAGCCTTTGTTTTTCCTTATTACCTTTACTGACGTAAAAGCCCGTTCAAGTGTTTCTCAATATTGGCGGGCTCAAAAAAATTACTCGTTGCATCAAAGGACCAGGTTCCAGGATCAATTGAGCGTCAAAAGATATATTCTGGGATCCTTGAAATGTCCATACCATCCAAATATTAAATACTAACCCTCCAATATAATATAACACAAAGCAACTTTTAGTACGCAACTGAACAATTTATTTTACTCAATGTTTTTTTTTATTTTTCCGCATTGGCGAGGGCTACTAAACGAGGTTATTAAAAATGTACAAAAAAAAGTTGGATCCCATCTTTATGAAACTTGTTTCCATCACTAAAGCTGTATGATGATTGATGACAGTGGAGAGTATTTGTAAATAACTGATTCCCACACAGATAATAACAATATGTCTTTAATTTATCACTGGTTGAGAGAAGACTTGACTGGGTATATGTTTTCATCATTTTCCCAGTCTTCTGATTTTCTTATAAAAACATGGTTGGGCAAAATTTTGTATTGTTCTTCATAAACCCTAATAGGTCCTGTACAGACTTCCTATACGGAGCATGAGAAATTATCATAATCTTTATTTAGATTTCCAAATTCTTCCGATTACTTTGCCAGAGCAGTAAGAATGACTTACGGTTAGCATAACAGACCAACGTAATCCATGTGACGACGGCTACCTGCATACTCACCAAAGGTATTCTCACGTTAACTCTTATGTCTTAGAGATACTTCTAACAATGTTAGATTATGATTTTCACTAAAATGCATTCAATCCAAATTTTATTAAGAAATTTAACTGGTTCATTAACCTTTTTTGTTCTGTGATTTAAGTAGAGAAGATATTGATCAAACCTTCTCAGATACTGATATTTTTAACGACAAAATAATATCAGCGCTTGCTGATGAATAAAATGCGTGACTGTGCTTTATTTATAGCTGAATATAACACCGTGAATGGTAGATTAAATGGTTTTCAGTGACACTAGCTAGATTTTATTTGCAATAACGGTTAAATTGTGTCTACACAGTAAATAAAACCACTTATCCCTCAATTAATATTGAAGAAAACAGCATTTACTCAGGCACGCATAAAGTTTCAAACAAAGTACTTCGTAATTATTATAATTATGAGTTCATTACTTATACCATTACCAATAATGCTTTGAATAAAAATATGTAGCATGGTTGTGATGTTACTATAGTATTATTTATGAATGTAAATGACAACAATTAACTTGTAGTTATAATGATTTGGTACTAGTTACTAATTATATATGTACATGTTCCTTTGTAAAACACTAAATAAACGGTTTATTTATTACTCATGTTCGAAAGAATATGCATAATGCGTATTCGGTGTTTTCGCGTATAATTTGTAATAATCGGACTCATGCGATAATATGGTGTACAACTTTGTAAATCAAAGTCATTCGCTGTCACGATTAGTAACTTTACGCATTCTTTTCAGTCTTCTTAATTTATGAACTCCAATAGTCATAGAAATAGTTTCACATCGCCTGAAGTCACGAGATCCCATATTGACTAGGTGGTGAATCCAGTAGTGAGTCGTCTAGGTAGGTACCAACGCGGTGCCAGATATCGACCCGTGAAATAGAAGTGTTTTGCACTTCTGTGTTTCGGGATGAGGGCACTGTAGCTAGTAACATTGCCACGTTTAAGAGACCTAACATCTGTTGTCTAAGGTAAATGACGGTTGCAATGCGGCATTGATGGAGAATAATAACTGTCATTCAGTATTTGGTCTCCATCAATTCCGCTCTATCATGGTGAGGCGTATCACTTACCATTAAGGTGCGTCCTGACTAATCTGTACACTTTGTAATATAAAAAACACCTTTTAGTCATTTCCTTTCAATAATACCTAAATATTATTGTAATACAAAAACTAACCACCTAGAAACTAAGTACCTGTTACCAAGTATGAGAGAACATAATTTATCAAAACAAACTCGGAGTCCAAACGCCATACTTGATTTTTTTACATTTTAGAGTAAGATTAACTCGATATAAATCGTTATCAGTTAATGTTTTTCTAGTGACAAAGTTTTATACAGCCTTATGTTATGACTTTTGATGTATTAAGACCTATGCTTATTTATATCTAGCCAGATAAAAGGTTTGAAATATCGCCTTGCGCCCGAAATTTTCTTTTGATACAAACAGATTTTTTCATCCTGGTATCTCTAATCTGAGAAGAAGCAGTAGCACAAAGTGACTTTGTCTTTTATTGCTGCTTATAAAACTCAAGCAAAAAAAATATCCAGCAATCGAGCAGAGATTTAAATACCTGCTCTAAACATTAATAGACCCTGAAGGCATACATTCGTAATTAACAAGAATTGCGCTCTGGGGTATTGAATATTTCCTATTTCTGCCCTAAGGAAATCATCGCTTATCATACAAGTAAAAGAGAAGAATGAGAAGGATTAAAATCCTTAAATATGTATGAAATTTTAGAAAAATTAAAGGTTATCCACTCTTACTATGTTATTCTATACAGTACGTTATACGTGTACCAAATTACTTAAATATGCTTAATTGAGTGGTGCATAGATATTTTTTATAATTACGCATATAAAGCCATTTATTATTTCAATTGAAATCATAGATCTTTCTGTTTCTTAAATTAATGTTGTTAGTTTCATATACGTCAATTTTAATGAATAAATTATAACGAATGTACGTACTACCGTGACCGCGATATTTTTTGCATCTTAGGTATAATGATATTCTGCACTAGTGGAATACACTATTTTAAACTTTTTAAAAGTTATATTATTCTTTTAATTCTCTGCGTGTTTATTAAAATAATTTGTAAGTATGCTACAACTGATATGCATTTGAGAAAATAATTTAATACATTTATTACTCATACACAAGTATTGGCCAGGAGTACTTAAGGTTACAATACCAACATTGCTGCTTTTTGGAATGTAGGAGAGTCATCCTTCGTCACGGATTGGCCGGCCAACTGGACATGAGAAATTTGCGTGGGTAAAATAAAATGTTAACAATCCTCATTACGTTGTACGAGTTTATCAAAGAAACTTCATGTTATATTTGTAAGCATACGTAAAATACGTGTAAGAAAACAAATTTGGAATTTACAACAAAATTTTCATCCGCTATGATGCTACCAACTCAAATTGAGTTATCTTACATAATGAATACGTGCCATGTATATAGCACATAACATTTCGACGTTCAGTTTATTATGCTCATTTCATTGCACGTACATAACTTCGAGTTCAGGACTAAGTAAAAATACATTTACAACATTGGATTATTTATATAAGATATAAATAGTACATACGAGATCATAATAATTATGTATAGTAAACAGGGATTCAAGTTATATTGTTAAATCTAGAGACTTAATAAATGTGGTACCAGCAACATATTTTTACCACATGATGTCGGTGAACTTGCTTTCGTAATACTAACTTTCTATTAATTGGAAATGCTTATGTGTAACATTTACATTACGATTTTGTTTCTTTCATTACTAAACTTCACTTTGGGAATCCATTCGATTTATGAAGGCTGTTTAAAAATCTTTGAATTTTATTTGGATAACAAGTTTATGTAAAATAAAAAACACAGCCACCGTTATTTTAACTCTCATTGTTTGTGATACACAAACGACGGCTTACCCAAACTCGTGTTGTGCGTGCTGAAACTTCTGCATGCAGCAGAATTTAATGACAGCTGCTGACAAAACTGTAGTCGTCGCTAGATTTAACCTGTTGCGGTGAAGTTATTGTATCTCCCGTGTCATATGTACCATCGCGTATGTGTAACCATAAGGCACAAAGATATTGTTTTGCTTTTGATAATTGAACTCAATAGATATTTAGCCCATGGTGGCCCATGGCCATGGATCACGAAAAACCTGACGTTAGTACCATACCATTTGTATCGGAAAAATGGTTATTATTAATACATCGTTTTCACTGCCGAGCAGGCTTCAATTAATAACAGAGATTACACATCGCACCTTTCATACTATAGGGGCACAATTCGAAAAACATCATTGTTGGGAAAACGCGTTTGAAGATTCTTGAGCGCTTCTGTTCTCACAAAATCAGTCATAAATAAATTAAAACATTGCAAAATAATAGAATATTATAAGAGTATGTCCGTTAGTTATGAATTACCTATCGGATATTAAGTTTATCCCAGCATTATTAAAATGTCACTTTATTTGGAAATGTGAAAAAGGCACAAACTAAGTTTTCGCGGCTTCATTGCATGTTCTGACTTTCTATCAAGTGTGTCATGTAGATGTGTTGATTCTGGACCCGTATTTAAGTAAAACTCAAAAACGCTAATTTTGAGATGTGCCCTAGTATGAAAGGTGCGACATGATCTCGTATGTATTTACACGCATTCGTTCATATTAGTTTATTCATATGTAACGCAATAACCTTATAGAATTTATGTCGTAGATAAAAAGTCCAATGTTGTAAATGTCTAAATTAACGCTTGACCTGCCGTCTCACAAGACTGACTTCTATGCGAGGTCTTTCACAGTTCGAGCAATCAAGCTGTGGAATTCCTTGCCTGAGGACATTCGTCGTGCACCGTCTCTTGAGACTTTTAAGAGCCGAATTAAAAAACATTACTTGGAACAAAAAATCTCTTTGTGATCTTTACTTTCTTTCACTTTTATTCCTGTGCTGTAGGTACTGTATCTGTCATTCCTTTCATTTAATTCTGATTGTAGTTTGTTTTATCCTATCTTCCATTAGTTAGTTTATGTATTATTATATACTATTTATCAGTTTATTCTTTAATTATTTATGTAGTAGTGTGTACTTAGTATATGTACTATTTTGTTATAATTTTGTAGTTATCTAGAATAACGATTTTACTTGTTTTGCACTAGCCCGCTGACCGTTACGCATTGTTCTTTCATCCAAAGGTTGCCTGGAAGAAATTGCTACCTAAGCAATAAGGCCGCCCATTATACTTGTTTTTTTTCTGTTATCTGTGTTGTATGTTTTTTTTACGTGCAATAAAGTATTTTTATCTTTATCTTTATATTTTATATCCATGCAATGGTATTGTGACTGGATAACTGGCTGACCTACTGTAATCTACCCGCTCCCTATACTTCCTTATCTACGTAACAACTTGTTTCTATCGTTATGGAAGTCCTACATAGTTTACTACTGCACAACGATCTCTTCTCATGATTTCAGAAAAGGGTAAGACCGTTACACATTGCGCGTATCATATTTGGCAAACATCAAGATACTAGAAAACCACTGCAGATACAGCTCATTTCCTACAGTATCTGGTATCCTGGCTTTAACGAGCCTTTTATTATTAAAACACACTCGTTGATAAATTCTTGGTGAAATCATATAGGTCCTTACTTTCATGTTAGATAGTTATTCGGTATTATATTATGAGTAGTTTTAATGTAAGCAATATTGATACAAGTAACTCTTTCTCTTATACCTAAATTGAAGGAAGAAAAGTAACTGAGCTTCGTTCACAAGTCATTAAGCGGACACTGATTGCCTAATTGCTTTCAAGTAATGCTTGTCCTGCATTTCCATTAGAAATAAATAGATCTAGAATAAGTTATATATTCTTACATTAAATCGTTACGATTATCTCAAATCGTGCAAGTTTAGAATTAATCCAACGTTCTTAAAGACCAACTAAATGAAGCGAGGGGAAGATCAAGATATACAAAGTAGATACGATTAATAAATCTGTCCAAACATAAAATTGTATCTCATCATCATCATCAGCTCCTTATACGTCCCCACCGAGGGGCACGAGCCTACTCGTATAGGGTGTATAGGCCTTAGTCGTCCACGCGGGCCCAGTGCGACTTCTCGCACAAGCTTTGAATCTCTTCGCAGACGTGCGTGAAGGTTTCCTCACGATGTTTTCCTTCACCGTAAGAGCGTCGGATAACGTACATATGATTTTCGAAAATACATTGGTACGTGTCGGATTTGAACCTCAGCCCTCCCGGTAGGAAGGCACAGTCCACACCACTGAGCCACGAAGCTCAAAAAAAAATTTGTCGCTCTTGAATTAACACATTTTTAGCTGATTTAATGGAACTTAAAATAATTGATATGCAAATCAACTATCACACGGTTTTGCAAATGATTCTTATAGAGTAAGGAAATTAAGTCGATTAACAATTACGAAAGCAAATATTTCTGTTAATTATGGTATATGCAACAATTTATAAAATTGTTTTTATTCCCGATTTCAAATCAATCATAATAGCAAAAAAAAATATATATTCTAATACAGATTTCAAATGTAAAGTCACAATAATAATTTGAGAAATGCCTTATGCCGCTTTGGTGATACGTTTCTGTAATTTTAATCAGATCATCACTTTGCTTTGCTAACATAAGCGAATTTAAAAAAAAACAATTGTGAGACTTTAAATGGATGTCATTTGAACAATAGTTTGAAAGGTTTTGGAAAATATAGTAAAAACTCATGCTATAGTACTGGTGGTTACCGCCATATCTTAAAACAGTATTAATATGTAATAATGCTACAAAAATATAAATTACAAATTGTAGTGGTGAGCGAACGCAAAATATAGGAGTTCCAATTAACTATGTTCAAAATTTACATAAACTTTGTCGCACCTGAACTAATAAAAAATACAAAAGTAATATTTTATTCTTAAGACATTAAAAGGAAACGACAGTTGAAACATAATGCTAAAAACTATTTCTTTAAGAAAATAAATTTGTTATTCAATAAAATACATTAACAAGAAGAAAAATCAAAATGTAAAATTTTCATATTTTAATAAAATATTATTTTGTGGCAATTTGTGTACATAATGTACCTATTTTTGTTAAAAATATAATGGGACAATATTTTATCGTCAAAAAATGGAAGCAAATAATTAAAAACGCGCTTCGTAGAAATGATAAAACAAATCACTAAAATCCAATATCATAAATATGTAACAAAAGCTTAATATACGGCTGCTTCAAATAACCCTAATGTAATAAAATAACATTATTCATTGTTTATTAACGCATCAATAATAAAACCACTTACCAGGGCGAAATCATGGATGTAAAAGATTACTCTCCTCGTGATATTTTTACTGTACTTTGAGAAGAAGCTTTTTGTATTAATTTTGACTACCCATTTGGTATAATGGTTGAGACGTCGATTAGGACACCATAGGTTTTGGGTTCGATTCCCAGGCAGTAAAAACACTTGTGTGCATGAACATGTCTATTTGTATTGGTCTAGGTGTTTCTATGTTTAATATAAATGTAGTTACAAAAAAAGTGTATTATATGGATGTTTATCTTTTTTAGTATACTACAAGCTGGAGATGACGCTGTCTAATATGGTCATATAGTAAAAATAAAAATTAGGTAATTTACAAACATAGTATCTACCACTTTAAAAACACTGTGTTTAGTTGCAAAATATACTTAAATCCTTATAAAAGTATAGTTAATGTCGCTTATTTACGTAAAACTCTTACATACGCCATTTGCTTATCAAGAATATTTATTTATTACGTGGCCAATATTATAACTATTTGTCGTTGTAATCAGAATAAGGATCTATTTTAAAATGTATATTGAATCGTTATAAATCATAAACAATAATATAAAGCTTCCTATAAGGTCTAAGAATGTATTAGATAGCATGAAACCGACAAAATATCAAACATACAGTTGCCGTTATTTATTTCTTTTTAAACCAAAAAATAGCGTTGATAAATTTTAATTGTTATGTTGAAAAGTATGGGTGAAGTTGAGGTACCCACGAGGCGATTTTGAACTATACGGTCATCCTCAGATAAAAATAAAGTAAGAAATCAACCAAACACAAGCAAAACACCGATAAAGCTTGCCATGCTACACTTCGATAAGAAAGTATTTGTTTGACGTATACTCCTAGGAAAAGCAATAAACGTGTTTTCGTATGCTTTTAATTCTTCTTTGTTAAACCTCGAATACTCCCACACAGTTTGTCAGTTATTACAGCGTTTTACAATTATGGTTCTTTATAAAATTTATCATCTTCTTCCGTTATTATGAACTGATTTTATCGCATCATAAGAAACATCTTATAAGAACAAAAATGCATACTCATTGCTAGACACTTCATCTTTGTCTTCTGTTGAAATATTAACAGGGTTTCAGTGGAATCAGCTTATAGACATAGACATTGATGGATGCGCCCAAAGACAAAGGAGGCAGTGGGGCTGTTCACGTATGTCGCAGAACCGATGGCCGTTGGAGCAGACGAGTTCTGGAGTGGAGAACGTGTCTTAGCAAGCGTAACGTAGGACGCGCTCCGGCCCGATGGACCGACGACTTGCGGAAGGTCACTGGTGGAGGCTGGATGAGAAAAGCAGTGTACCTGGATATCTGGCGCAAAATGGGGAGACATATGTCCATTGGACTGCGATAGGTAGAAAAGAGAGAGAGAGCTTAAAGAAAAAGCTTGATGTTGTGGCTAGTGCGTTCTGTTGATAATCGCACAAGACTAGTAAATATCTCACTGTCTGGATAGGTGATTGAAATGGTGGATGTTGACGACTACCAGTCGAAGCTCATCACCATCAACATAACAGCTTAATATGTCTATAGCTGAACGGAAGCCTCCCCTAATTATTACCACGCAGATCGATCCCTAGCAGTTGACATCCATCTGCTACTTGCCACTTTAACCAGGTCAGCTAATAGCCCAAAGATTGTTAACATGCATGATCCTCTACATAATCATTGTTAAAACGTATGTTGGTAAGACATATATCTCAATAATATGTATCACTTTACAACTGTGTTGTCGTCTGCATACCCTTAAATGCCGGGTTTATATGATAAAAATATGAAATTGGTTTTACCAATATTGAAGAGAGAGTACACCAGCATTAAGCGCAAACAAATCAAACAAGCAGCCGTCAATTGACCACACGAATTGACCGTTTCCTAAAAAATCAAGTAAAAGTAAATTAAATACTCAATAAACTAAAATATTAATAATAAATAAAATGCATTAATAGCTGTGAAGTAGTTACAATCAAGTCTGCTGTTTGAGCTACTCCTCACCTTGCCAAACAGTGACACAATCCAACAACTGCTAATAGTTTTGCCATAATATCATAATATCCACGCCTCTCAGGTACTTTGGAGATAGCAGAGCCTACTTAAAAAAATATATATTTATAGTACACAAATATGGTGCAGTGTTAACATGTTCCACGTTAAATAGCATAATAAACGATAGAGGACTGCTTATTCCGTGCTGAATGTTTTGTACATAGCTAAGTCGCCTTTTTACAGAACCTGCAGAAAGACTAGGAGTGGTGATAGTTATATTAAATCCTCTCCACGTCATTATTGGTATCAAGCATCAAAAGTTTAGTGACCTCCTTACATAGTACTTAACTTACAGTAAGAAATTTAATGTTTTGAAATATAAATAATACGATTTCAGTATTGTCAATTTATCTACGAACAGAATTCCTTTTATACTATACTAGCTGTATGAATTTTAAGTTTTTTGTTTCTGTTTAGATAACTTTTTTTGCACCATTTTACGACGCAAGCATGTTCTTATCTTTTTTTTCTTGGCTCTGTCATAATAAAAAAACTGATGAAGAAATTTTCGATCAACTTACAGATCGAATACATCTGGTTTTTTTTTGTAAAATGCAGCAGAGAGCAAATGCAAAGTCTTCGAACTGAAAGAGAATACGTATTCTATGGAAGTGGTTTCACTGCGTAAATTCATACATAATTTAGCGTCCCATTTCACAGAAATGGCAAACTGAGCTGCTGATAAAGTGGACCGAAATAAACAATTATCTTTAGTGATACATTTAACTATTCAGACATAATTTTTAACATTGTCCTTGCGTGCATGGCTAGGAATATAAAACGTTACGAATAACAGTTGTAGTAATAAAAAAACAAGCAATATTTAATCAAACTTTAATATTAAGAAGCTTTTTATACCTGTATTTAGTAGGTCCAATTATAATAATTATCACACATTAAATTATATTATAAGTTATATAACCTTTAAAATATTTCATCGTATCATGTCAATTAATAAACTCTATTACAATGATGCTATAATATAAAATATTGAGGCAAATTTATTACATATGTCCATGCATTCATTAGTTAAAACATGTACAGTTTCAAAACAAAAAAACTGCAAGTGTAAACATGGTTACGAAGTTTTCTGTGCTCTCTGGGTTTAAATTGCTATGTTGTGTTTCTACCAGAATCTCATTACGCAGTCTCTTATTTAGAGTTTTATTAAAATTCGTTGAATAATGCAACTCACAAGTATTTTTGGAAATTTACTTTAGGAACAATGAAATACAGTACTTTTTGTCTTCAATCACCATCGGTTCTGCGACATATGTGACCGGACCACTGGCACTTCAACTTGCTAATCCGGCGAGCTATTTACTGTATGACATAACGCTGAAAGAAGTGAAAGATCACATACTTAAGTTGCTGCAAAAAAGGAGCAATTGTTTGATTTGAGTATAAGTAGAGCAAGCGCAGGTAGCTCAGTGAGAGACCTCGGATTTTAATCACTTATGAGGATTTGAATAAGGTAGGTACTATAAAACTTTATAGTTGTCTTATTAATTAATTAGAAACTTTTTTGTTGCAAGTGAGCATTCATAGTATTTGCTATATTTTATAAAACTCCCCCATAAAACTATAAAAGTGTGCCTACGACTAAAAATACGATTCTGTCGAATAATAATTTGCGATATAACAGAAATCGGCGCAGTCGTAGTTGCGTGAGGTAACTATCTAAAATACTCATTAAGATTAATAAGTTGAAAAAGTACATACCCGAATAAAATCTGGATAAATTATTTTAAGATCCAATACAGCGAATTGATATACACATATATTCGGTAAGGATATAATTAATCCAGTGTGCTGGTTTTGAAAAACAATATATTTTATGACAACATAAATTACTATATATGAACGAGGCCTTCCAATCCCAGGCGGATTACATTGACATTTAAGTACCTAATTAATAAACACAATGCATAATGCGGGCTATTAAAAAAACCATGAGGGTTCGATAACTGTTGCAGAAATCGTAACGAGTGCATGCGCCTGATGCATTATTTATTTGGTAACATTGGAGCGAAATCATTTTCTGCATACAATGCCAGTACTAATACTAGAAGTGCAAAACTTTATTTTGAAAATGATCACTAAATATGTAGTGTATAAATAATAAATATCCACTGCGATTCACACAGCACCGTCTAGGCCTAGGTTTAGCGTGAAGCTTGTAGTATGTGTACTAAACATCTGATAAACATACTTATATCCTTTTTTTGTAACTACAATATATATGATACAAAATTGATTTGTGTGTTTCCAACAAATCAATTTAAACAGACATGCGCATTCAAACAAATGTTTATACTGCCCAGGAAATTAACCCCGAACTATACTGTAGTAGCCGACGTCTCAACCATTACACCAAATGGGTCGTTGTTTTATCCCAACAGTCTATATATCTGCTCTGCCTTATATAATTTAAAGAAGGTCTCTGTGCCACTTATCGACTAACATGACTTGAAAGTCCGACCATCAGGCATCAGCAAGGGTAACCACAAGCTGGCGACAGCTTGAGATCGGAATTTTTTTCTAGAACCTTATGCAAACTTATAAAACATGTCTTTAATAACATACTAATTTCAAGCATATTTCAATAGCCCAGGTAAAAATATTATTGTTGTTGTTTGCCTTAAATGCGTATTTAAGCGATTATTTTACCATATGACGAGGAAAAACTATCACAACTACCGATACTAAAAAGTGCCGATCAAACTGATCCAGATGTAAAAGCATGCAAAGAAAGATTAATGAATGCGGGAGATGCGAAAGGTGTGAGTCGGGATCAGAGCAAATGGATGGATGTATTTGTGCTTACTCATTCTGGAAATGGGCATGACGATTTGTTTGTTATTTATGGTATATTTCTTATCTGATGAGATTGCTTTGAGCTCATCTAGAGGTCTGATATTTAAGTATTATATTGAGTTCAGGGTTATTATCCTTTATTATAATAACTCGAAAAATACTTAATTGAGCGTACGGTATTTTGGTTATTACAGTATACAAAACACACAAAAACACACCCAGTAAATTAAACAATGTTTAATTTACTAGGTATGTTTGTAACGAACAAAATTTTATCAAATTTGTTTGAAGCACATTAAATTGAAGAAGCTTAAGTTTCACAAAACTTTTGTTTTAAACTTTTCTATCTCAAAATAATAACTTCCTCAGCGCACTTTAAACCTTGTCGAGTTTTGTTTCTGAAGTAAACAAGAAAGTACAGTGACAAAAACGAGCATCTAGGTTCATATTATTAAGCAAAATATATTGAATGAGTGCATGAGTATTCAGCAACCATGTTATTGGATAGAAAATACCTATATTCATTTCTAGTCTATTATAAATTTTACTGCTATTAGGCTACAGCTACGTTGTCTAATTTATAAACAGTTAACGATTAAAGCGAACCTAAATTAATAAATAATATGTTTGTCCATCTCCCAGTCCTGTTTTATTTTGTACTTTATAGCAATAATAATATCAAATACAAAATTTAATTTAATTAACCCAGTATTAAAATATCACTACACAAATAAAATAGAAAAGTCTAATAATGCACCTTCGATACCTGAAAGTTAATGTTTTTTATTATTTGTCGTTACAGTCATAGTTCAAAGCTAGAAAACCGGTTTATTGAGCTTTGTGTGGGAATGGGGCTAACACGTCTTACAAGCTTCGTTCAAGAGTTCTGATCAAGAGTTTTATTTGTATCATTTATTTATGATGTCTTAATGGGCGCTATACAGTGGTTTTTGCAAGATATTTCCCAATCTCAATGTAGGCGTAATCCATGTTCGCAAAGGAGCGTCGATGGTGGCTCCCTCTTCACTGCGCAATTTTTCAAGTGTCTTTATTTTTACTAAGGCTATAAGCGTTATTTGGTTATAAATAGCTACAACCAATTATAGGAAAATACATTGTTTAGCATTGATAATACAATATGTCTCAATACAAATGTTTTATTACAAGCAAAAAGGTTAGCTTCGCAATGCTTTTTTTTACAATAAGAACACCAAGTATCAAAGTCTCATATCCAAACAAAAAACAATCTACAGAGAAAACAAAATGCTAGACAATATTAACCAGAGCTCTTGAGAATATTTACATCAGAAATAAAAATCGTTGTCCCGCAATATTCTAAAGGCACACGGAACTATACCTTGCATTTCGATATTGGAAGAGGAAACTGTCTTATTTTAGTTATGCTTAACGGAAGCCAACGCAACAGTAATTAGTACTTGCAGTCGTTGACTTTAATAGAAAAATAGCTACGATTTTATTGTTGTAAACGAACTAGTTTAGATTGAGTTAATGAGAAACAGGTAAATTAATTAATTCATTGTTCTGGTTTTCATCTCATTCATCAATCAGAGTCATTGATATATGGATAATTTGTAATTTTAACTGGAGAAAGGATTTTTTATTTCAATTAATTTTAATAACTGTCACGCTGTTGTCAAGAGATAAAAGATATTTTTACATTGTTAATCAAATAAGAGCAACAAGGGGCCAGTGCGGATTGGCCGATATCACGCACAACCTTTGAATTTACGTGCGCATGTTTCTTCACGATTTTCCTTTACCATAAGAGTGTCGGAAAAACGAAAATAATGATTTCGAAAATACATTCGTACGTGGCGAGATTTTAACCTACACCCTCCAGATTGGAAAGCAATAGTCAATACTAATGAGCCTTCAACGTATTATTGCACACAACGCGTAAAACACTTAACAAGATTTTAACAGTTAAATGGAACAATTTCTGTTTCAGAAGTTTATGTAAGCTATACCTACATGTAATGACTCGGCTAGGTTGACTTTACTGCTTTTTTGTAACTTTATGGTGTAAATATGTATATATCAAACAAATAAATATCGTTACCAATAAAACTGATAATAAATGTTCATGGACGGATGTTAAACCAGAATCTAAAAGTTTTTTTAAACTATCGGCATATGACCATTATCACTTTGTATTCCACGTTAAGATTAAAGCTTTATAGAAGTTTGTAGGGATAAGGAGTGCGCCTTGTCGAAATATAACAAGAACCTGGATGTTTGTCAACATGCCCTGAACGTGGTGGATAACTAAAAGTCAATAGGTGTGAAGAAAGGCAGTGTAAAGCAATAGACTGAATGACAAAAATTGTGATCATTATGATAAGAATTTTATCGAATGTTAAGCTAATATAGGTTTTGAATATGTAAAAACCTTTATTCTGCAACAAAAGCTTATAAAATAAACACTTGAGCATGTATAAGGTGAACCAAATAAGGTAGAGAATCTCATATTTTCACGACTATAATAGCAAGCAACAATGCTTTGTTGTGCCTTGATTAATGGCTGACACGCATTGAAATGACTAGTGGTAGCTATCCTTCAGCTTCGGAAAGGCCATCTCAGTATATTAAACGATTTTGTTGCTCACTAAACGATTTTTACAGTCTTGGCTTGTCCTAATAAAAATTTCAAGGCGTCCGCTCTGGAGACTTGCAAATAATGTCGCCAGTTTAACTGAGCGCCATTTTTTTTTGATCTTCCATAGACGACATACCTTTTGACGGCCCATTTGGTATAATGAAAAAGATGCCGGTTACTACATCAAGAGTTCCGGGTTCAATCCCCGGGCTGTATAAACATTTGTGTGAATGGGCGTGTTTGTTTGTATTGTTCTGGGTGTTTCTATGTATAATATGTATGTATTTTCAAAAAAGTATTTAAGTATGTTTATCTGTTGTGTCCCACGCTACTACAGGCTTCACGCTTAACTTGGGACTAGGTGGCGTTGATTGTCAGTGGATATTTATCATAGAAGATGATAATGTGCATACACATACACACTTGTTTTAATTTGACCTTATCAGACTTTGTGATAACTGGCATATATTTTTATTACTATGGTAGTATTAAACTTTTAACTGCTATGATTCTGGACGCAATAGAAAATCTATTGTTTTTGTCGGATTTATTCGTTGGCGGCGATTGTAGGGTTAAATTACCCTCTGACCGCCGGAAGCGGATATATTCAATAGAAACAATAGATATTTTACGTCTAGAATCTAGGCAGTCACTTGTAAAAGGTTAAACGTAGAGAAACTATTGGCATCATCTTAACGGCAACATTTAGATACATTATGTATTATTATATATACATGTAAATACTAAAGAGGATTCTTGTTATCCGCGTTACTTAACAAATTCGTAATATTAATTGAAACTCTGGATCACTTGATTTTGTACCCGAGTGAAACCATTACCTATCTTGTCATCGAAACAGGATTATAGTTTAATCGTATTACGTTTGATCACATCTAAGCTAATCAGTTCATAATACTGTTGTCATATCATCCTTAATGTTGTCTTATACATTCGATTAAACAAAATATTCTATATTCCGTGATTATAATATCATAGCAACCACTTTCATCTTTTCATAATCCCTAATTAGCAAGCGTTTTACTAATACGTAACGTTGACAAAATTGAATAGGTTTTAACGGTTATGACACCGCTTTCATGATGTTTAATGAAGGTTACTTTATGAAATATATGTATTTTTAAAAGCACAATGAATCCATCAGATCTACTGGAAAAAAGGACAATCCAAGTGTTGAGCTTACACAGGATTTGTAAGAGATTTTGTTACCTAAGATCACTGCTATAAGTTCTTCCGCTTTGATAAAGTTCCTACCATTCAGTGGAAATCGTATTCTATTCAATGCACGGGGGTATAGGTAACAAGAATGTAAATACATTAAATATAATATTATTAATAGCACTGTTTGAGTTTCTACCTCTGCTTTTTAAGTTAATGATTAATATAACTAAAAGAACTAAGTGAATTAAGTCTTTTATTTTAATAGGGAAGTAGGTATCCATGAAACTAAACCTGATTTGGTTTTAGTCTATTCATTCGTTCGGAAGAATCGCTAGTTCATCTTGAGTCAGAAATTGTAAGGATGCTATAAATTTAACCACCGTGTTGATTATCTGAATTGTCTTGACATTGGCCAAGGTTCATATACTGGCACGGGTGTATCTCTATATAATATTTGTGTATAGTATAGTTAGCAAAGGAATCAATCACCTCGAAAAAAATTAAGACTCCTGATTCACATTTAATGATATGGCAATTTAACAATTAAAACGAAACACATTTAGTTCCCTTTATTTTGTAAAGATACAAGAATTATAAAAATAAAGGTAAAATTATAGCTATACTGTATTTAATATTCATAGTCATACATATCCCATAAAGCCATAATTTCAACGACCTAATTATCAACGATACAACAATTTTATAATTTAATGTTAATGCTTACAAATAATATTAAAACACCCACATAAAAACTACTTTGTAACTCGCATATGTGATTAAACTGCACGGGGATAGAACCGGAAACCGTTGATAAGTCAACAACTTGACCTTCATCCCATAGAAGTCTTCAACGGTGTGAGTAGAATTTGATAATAAGTTTTAGTTTAAAATTAATAAGATAGTTAATGTATAAATACAAACATATTTAAAACATATAAAACAACTAGGACACGTTTTTGTATAGAAATATATTTTTTTATTGTTGCGTGGGGATCAGACTTGAAACCATTTGGTGTAGTCGCCGAGTTTCTAAGCAAATCGGTAGTTACTTCGCCGGAAAATCTTTTATATGAAATACAGTATAGTGCTTGTTCATTGAATTGTAAAATACTCATGACAACAATGCCTTTGCCTTATTTGGTCGATGAGTAAGTTAGGAAAAATAATATTTCGGTATGCGGTGGAAATCCGAACTTACACCTAAGTTTCGATTCCTGTGTAATTCAAAGTTTGTGTGCATTAACCTATTGAACGCCGGGAATCCAGACACAATAGAAAATCTTTTGTGTCTGGCGCCTTAAAGCGTCATTGGCGGTCAAAGGGTTAATATTACCGTTTGTATCTGAATTTTGACGCCATTCCAGATATATTTCTTTCTGCAAGCGTCACGTATGTCGCAAAGCGATGGCCGTTGGAGCAGACGAGTTCTGGAGCGGAGATCGCGTCTTAGCAAGCGTAGCGTAGGACGCCCTCCGGCCCGATGGACCGACGACTTGCGGAAGGTCGCTGGTGGAAGCTGGATGAGAAAAGCAGAGGACCAGGATATCTGGCACAAAATGGGGTAGACCTATGTCCAGTAGTGGACTGCGATAAGAGAGAGAAGCTAGGTGACGTTGGTTTGGTCTAGAAAAAAAAACATTTATTTCAATTAGTAAATGAAATGGAGTGTTTATCGTTAGTATCTGTTGCCGAAACGACTATTTAAGGTTTGCCTTGTCAAAAAGATATCATATATCATGTAAAACCAAGCCTCTGAATCTCCACAGCCTAACTCTACCGACCCTTACTTAAATAAATTCTACATAGCAACCCCCCATTTTAGGGGATGGGGGTGAAAAACATAAGTTAATGATTCGTTTTGTAGGTTATATACTAAATTTAGATTACGTACCAAATTTCAACTATTTAGAACTTCTGGAAGTAGCGAAACATTTGAAGGTCAGTGTTTCAGTAATGAATTCGATTTATTTTAGATATCATGAAATCATAAGTTTTAGAGATATTCAATTGAGACTTTGTAAGTTTATTATAGACATCCCAATATAAACTATCTAGTACATTGGTAAATAACTCTATGAGTGTACAAAAAAGCGACGAAACAGTTCGAGATATGGTATGTAGTGCCCTTGCGCTTCACTTAGCTCGTCCTGGCGGAGGCACTACCGTACGCCCAGATGTTCAAATAGAGTCGGTGCAGTTGAATATTTTACAATTTCATAAAGGTCGAAGTTTTCTAACCATAGTTGATATTTAAACTGTTCATGTTTGAACGCTTTCACTTGTATTTACAGTTTAGACTATAAAATTTACTTAGTGTCGGGATATCTGTAGGAACAAATACTGTAGAACAGTTTCATAGTACGTGCTTATTGCTGGATTGTGATTTTAGTGCTCAACTAAATGAAGTGTAAATTGAAGCAATCAATACTACTACTCAATATGATAATATTTGAAACTAAATGGTATGCTAAAGTTTATTTTATTTAAACTTGTATGTGCTATTTCTCTTCAATCTTTTTTGGACACAAATAATATAATTCAAGCACCATAATAATGTACAGCTATCAATATATGGTCGTAAAATATTGAATCACATCTGGAAATATGTTATCCTTTTTCTAATAAATCTTGGTACGTGAAAAAAGCTGAGGCGTATGGAGAAAGTATGTAATAAATCATAAAGTTTTATATACTGGTTACCCTTGTTACAAAAATACTCTCACTGAATATTTATGAAATAATAAATAGTGACACTTATTTCACGGTCATACTTTAAAAGAAAAGAAACACTTACTGCTGATATATACCTGGTATACAATGAAATTGAATTTATTTTAATTATTCTGAATTTATTTGAAATCTTGTTATTATTGCAACAGAAACAAATACGTATGTAAATTAGATTTCAGTGTAATGTGCACAAATCGCATAAACTTTGCAATGCTGAAGTATAGCGAAAATAAACAGAAACATTGAGTTTAAGTAATTTAAAAAAATCGCAGGAATTAAATATTAATAAATATTAAGTTGTAATATGAGTACACAAGAAACTTGTACAATTAACAGCCCTAAGACTTTAGGATAAGATACATTAGATGTTTGTATAACACAAACAAGTTTAATATGTTACGTCGGTGACTCATTGGTGTGGACTGTTTTGTGTCTGTGTGTGTTGAAGGGTGCAGGTTCAAAGACCGCCACATACCAATGAATTTTTTAATTTTCGAAATTCTATGTAAAAATTGTGAGAAAATCAGTGCACGCCTACGAAGAAATTCAAAGGTTGCAAGGTGAAGTCAGCCAAACCACCCCTACCGCACCGTATCCGGGGGTAGAACAATATCTAAATTTTAATGATTTATTCGATAAAAAAACTCTTTAGAATAACGATCTTTGTGTAATGTATTTATATACTAGAAAAAGGTACGTGTAAATTCATACAGCGGATAAATAATGAATCGCAGGCTTCTGTGACCTTTCAGATTATTGTTTTTCAAAGTTCTGGGGTGTAATATTGTATTGATCACAGATATTTTTAATAATTTGTCATTATATTATATATTATTTCGAATTAATTAAAGAGTGCCAGAATAATAAAATTAATTAAATAATAAAAGTGTAATTGTAAATTTTTTAAAGACTAACCTTAAACGTGTAAGTGACATTTTACTAAGAACATATTGTAAAATAAAATTAAAAAGTATAGAGCATCATTAAGCTGGTATTCTTTTTCCTACGCATCACCACATGGCGTTACTAAAAAAATAATAGTTGTATATTCTACTGGGCATGACATTTTCCAGTTCATATTCTCTTTCCCCCTAATCAAAATTCACAAAACGATTTGTCGCTACCCGAGGGTACCGGCCGTGAAAAAAGTTAATTTCATTAGTATTTTTTGTCACGTACAAAATTCTGTCGACGTTCTCCTATTACCGCATTGCTAATTTAATAGTTATATCACACACCTTTACATGGTTACATAAAGGAGTGTTTGATTCAGTGATTAAGACCCCGGCTTTAATCTCGTGGGTTAAGTTGTTGTGCGTTGATTACGTAACTATCTTGCTGGTGGCTTTCGAAGAGGTTTGTATTTATGTAGTAGCGAAATGGACTTAAGACGACGTTTGTAAGGATTATTATGTAACGAAGTAAATAGGCCGATCAGGACGGTCACCTGATGGTAAGTGATACGCCTGACCATGACAGAGTGGCATTAAAGGAGACCAACAACTGGAAAACAGTTATTCTCCATCAATGCAGTACAGCGCCCGTCACCCGAGGCAACATATGGTAGGTCTCTTATGCCCGGTAATTTCATTAACTACGGTGCCCTAATCCAGAAATACAGAACAACATTCTGAATTCCTTATTGTGTTTCAAATTGGATTATAATGATTAAAGATTTCGTTTAAGTTTTCGACCTGGTTGTTAGCAATTATATAATTGTCACATCGACGTTTAATTTATTTCAAAAAACTTAAACTATACGAGCAGTCTTATAAAACCCCTATTCCCTATTCAACCTATCGCAGTCCACTGCTGGACATAGGTCTTATAGAACCGTTGACAACAAAAAAAAATATTTGTACAAAAATGAAGTCTATAGAGTTTAAATCAGTAAAAAGGCAAATCACGTCTTATCATGCAGACTCCAAGGACTTTTGAAAACAAGCGTACGCTGCAACCAAATGCCCGCGTGGACGACTAAGCCCTAATCACCCAATACGGGTGGGCTCGTGCCCCTCGGTGGGGACGTTTAATGAGCTGATGATGAGTACGATTCAACTCGGTATTCAATAGTCCGTATGAACATCATGTATAATATATGGCTCAATGGTGTGGGCTGTTGCCTTCCATAGGGAACGCACAGGTTCGAATCAGGCCACGTACCAATCTCTCTTCAACCATTCATATATTTTCGAAATTATTTTGTTACGACTTGACGTAATTAAATTTATTTAGATATGGACTTATATGTAATGTCAGTACTCCATAGAGTACGATATGTGAATTGTTAAAAAAAACAGATAGCATATTGCTAGCTAGGCTGACACGCGAGAGTGAATGGGACAGATAGTTGTTTACGAGTCTAGCTAATTCTAGAGAACCCCCAGCTGGTGACAATATATACGTTATCCGTCGCTCTTACGCTGAAGGAAAACATCGTGAAGACCTGCGCGGGCCTGCGAAGAGATTCAAAGGTTATCCGTGAAGTCGGCCAATCTACACTGGACCTGCATGGGCCATAGACGACTAAGGCACCTTAACATTAATGAGCTAATTATATTTATGACCACCACATAATATTTGTAAAAAAATTTTTACGTGAATAGCGTTTTCTATAGCTATTCCCGTCCGTTGATTTAATTCTTGATTGAACGTTTTCCCTTTGTCCTTTTTAAGAGATGTCCTAAAAAGGGTTAATATTTAACAAACCTAATACAATATCATAGACGCAATACAAATTTGTGAAGAAAAAATTAACGCCTACAATATCAAATGAACCAACTCGGACTCGTCCCCTATCTTAGGTACGGTTGACTGACACGACAGTAAAATTAGCAACCTTTAAAGAGACATTACTGATATTGCTTAACTGTTGTAATAAGACATTTCCAACAAGCTTCCACTGGTGCATTTACCCAAAGAACTAAAATTGTGCCTCCTAGGAATGTTCCGTCATTATGTGTTTTAATGATTGTATTAATTAACTATACCATCAATTTTAAGGTGTTCTAACCGAGCAGTATAATTATATCTTTAGTAATTGTGATTGCTAATAATAAAATGCTACGAGTAGCTGACACTATTATCTCTAGTAGACAGATATTGACATGAATATGCAGAATTGCAATTACGGACATGGTTAGATCCTATTATTATGTATATATGTACACTTTGGTTCGATACCCAACACATCTTAGAGCTAAGGCGTAGTGGAGTTGCGAGCTATAACATTATTTAAACAGTATGAACTCTGCGAAGGCAAGTTGATGCAAGCACTGAATGCGAATGAATGTTTATATTTTAAATTCCAAATACGTATTTGTAGCAAATTAAACTACGTATTAGTCATTCAACGGATGGCGCGCTTATTTAGAAGCTTTTGCAACCACTAACTTTAATTTCTACTTTTTTAATAGTCCCACAATAAATAAGCTACTAAGTCAGTCAGTTTTCAAAATCGCTTCACTCGTATATGTGGATAAAACGTGACTATTTATTTGTTTTTTTAGTCACTTTAAAAAAAATGTTATAATAATAATGATAGTTTTTTTATAAATTAATATACTAAAATCGTGGCAAATGTTGGAACTCAACATAAAATTCATTATATTCATGCTTTGGATTCGTTTCGGCCAATTTTAGGTCCAACTCTTGCATATCACGATGTCGATGATACTAAAGGTAAAATTATTATGATATTGGTTAGTACTTGTTCATCATAATTTTGAATTGGCATTTTATTTTAAGATTAGCATTTTTATGTCTGTTAATCAGATATACTACAATAGCAGGTACCAGGCTGTCTTACACAGGATATTAAAGCCACAGCTACAAGAACTTTCACAAAAGAATCGCACGAGTTCACGTACAGTTTCAATTTCATTCTTAGAATTTCTTCCCGCCCCATCGCCTGCGATAAGAAACTTTCATTCTCTTCTAGTATTAGCGGGCACTTAATTAAGACTATTCTACTATTTTAAATAAAGTCTGTATTTCCCAATGGTAAATTAATTCTAACTTAGTTTTTGGGCCGCTCAATTAGTGACGGCTGCTTAACATGGCTCTCAAGCACTTTTTTTTTTAACAGCAAACGTCGTCATATCGACATTTCTTGTATATAAATAAAATTGACTGTGAATACACGAAGGTTATAATCAAAAATATCCGTACAATACCCTTTAATTTAAGCTGTGCAAATATAACAATTGACGCAAAACTTTTCATACTTATTAAGACGTCAGCCGGCCTTCTACTTGCGATGCTATTCGATAGTCTGACGACAATCTAATAATAATGATGATATATCAATAAACAGAATCCCCCTCAGACACAGCACAACTATGCCCAATTATGATACATTTTTAGCTTAATATCAGAAATTCTCAACTGGGCTGTGCTCCTTCAGTATTATGGATGTACTTTAAGTAAGAATGGCTACTAACCACCAGACGGGATATTTGTTTATCTGCTTGCTTTAATACAATACTTACACAGCGCAATCTAGCCCCACGTTAGCGTGAGGCTGTTGTATGTTAATACATACAACAGCCTCACGCTAACTTTTATGTTAATACATACATATTATATATAGAAACACCCAGACTAATATAAACAGATACGTTCAAGCACACAAATGTATGTACGGCCTGGGGATCGAACTTGAAACTTTGACATAGTAGCCGATGTCTCAATCATTACACAAAATTCGATTATAAATATTATATTCTACATAAAGTCTGCAAAACTTAATGTAATCATTTTTGGTCTGTTATTGGCAGCTGAGGGTCGAAAGACATTATTTGCAGTTTTCCAAAGTGAACATCCAAAAACACGTGAAGCCGTCGCTATATAAGTAACTAACCAGTACTATACCTATAGGGTGTTAAAATCTACCAATTCGCATAAATCACTCGCGGTGGGTTGCGGCCTAATGGCTTTTGGTATGCCATATATATTGAGTACAGAACATTAATTTTATCATGACTATTCTATATGGTGCCTGTATTTTCAATGTTATATTTAGTTGATTAATATTGAGAATCATATATGTTAAATAGAACTTAATCCCATCCCATACGTCACCAAATGTTCATGCACACAAATATATCCAATACACGGAAATAAAATCTAAATTTTTTGTTAAGAATATAAACTCTCAAGCAGTGTCGAAAACAATTGCACATGTAAATTCCAATTGGAATTATGAAAATCGCTCGTGAACTTTCTATACAATTGTTACGGTAAAACACTGACAATTGGGATTTGATAGCTATGAGTTTTTATTTCTCAGAAATATAAATTTTTTATCGGAAATACGTATTTCTGTGTCCTCAAATTTATAAGATTTAATTCAAGTCCTTGTGTAATCCAATATAAAGAAGGAGTCCTCCTTATTGTCTTAAGTTTCCATAATTCGCTCATGTTGAAATAAGCTCATTCTTTTCAGATTAAGCCGCGTACTTATTAAAATCATTTACAACCTGCCCGTTACTAGGGTACAGAAACCTTTTTTAGTATCTGGTTATATGGCAATTATATCCTAAAGTTGGTATTATTTTAAAGGACGTATTTTGTTTTAATTAGGATTTCATAATGAATAATAAGTTAAAAATAACCATTAAAAAAAATTGGGTACTAATTTTTCACTATTTACTTCATCATCATCAGCTCATTAAACGTCCCCACCGAGGGGCACGAGCCTACCCGTAAAGGTGATTAGGCCTTAGTCGTCCACGCGGCCCAGTGCGGATTGGACGACTTCACACACATCCTTTGAATCTCTTCGCAGGCGTGCGCAGGTTTCCTCGCGATGTTTTCCTTCACCGTAAGAGCGTCGGTGGTTCAATGGTTTGGACTCTCGTCGTCCTACCGGGAGGGCTGAGGTTCAAATCCCGACAAATACCAATGTATTTCGAATTTTCGAAATTATATGTACGTTATCCGACGCTCTTACTATTTACTTTCAAATATAACATTATCTTTAAACAATCATGACTATGATTTATGTTGCTTGTTTCTGTGATGCTAAGTCCCGGCAATATTAACTTCTCGGTCCACTTCTTCATCATAGTCTCGACCAGCTATTTTCATGTTGTTTGTCCACTGATACAGGGCCATCCCACATCTCCTACCAAGTCCTGGTATACTCTCAAAACTGAACTACTCTGCTCTAACGGAAAACAGTAATTATTCTGGCATGCAGGACACCACAATACTAACTTGCTGATACGGTTTTAAGTGACTTTCAAACTTTCACCAATATCATCATATTATTATTTCTGAGAGAGAGAGATAGACCGAACATAACTAGCTATACTGCCCATTGAGTGACTTACTTATTCAATTTCGCACAAGTGTCCGTGTCTCATCTGCGTATATTGGTAAGGTTAGGATGCTTAAACTGCATGGTAAGAGTGGCTACTTATGTAAGGTTTCGCTCGTGTTAAATTCGGGGTAACGCGTTTGCCCTTTCCTGATTAATTATTATTATTCGTTTGTATCATAATAAGAGCACTTATATTGCGCTGAGTCTCACAGGAGTTTGATCCCCTATTATATCTCGTTTTCAAAAAAGAGCATGTCATTGGTTTCTTGCTTCCTTCCTTAAAAACTTAATAGTTTCATGTCATATTTCACCCCCTCTTTTAAGGAATTCGAGCTGTTTTAAAAAATATTAACAATTTTTATGTAAGCCTAAATATATACCGCATACCAAAGTATAGTTTTTTATTAAGAAATTTTCGGAGAGCTCTGTACAAATTTCCCCATTTTAGGGATGGGAAGAGTTAATAAGAGACAAAAAGTGGCTTTCATCATCATCAGCTCATTAATCGTCCCCACCGAGGCACGAGCCTACCTGTATAAGGTGTTATAGGCCTTAGTCGTCCAGGCGGGCCTATTGCGTGCGCAGGTTTCCTTACGATGTTTTTCATTCACCGTAAGAGCGTCGGATTTTCGTCGAAAATTCGAAAACACATTGGTACGTGGCGGGATTTGAACCTCAGCCCTCCCGGTAGGAAGACAACAGTCCACACCAATAAGCCACCGATGGCTTAATGGTGTGGACTGTTGCCTTACGTAAAGTGGCTTTATTATCTATCAATAGTCTGGAACAAAAAATAATGAAATATCTTTATTTGGCTTTGGTTATCATACCATTTATTCTCTAAGTATGATATGTAAAGTTATTGTGCACCTATAATAATTTGTATTTGGTAAAAATGAAAATTCACTTGATTTATAATTTCCCTTTCGTCTAATCATGAAAGTATTCGACTACAAAAATCTTTAACGCCACTAATTGTTTTAGCCCTTACGTCGTTAATCTTCATCATCTCTTTTGTTATGGTTTTTGTAGCGTTAATTTTGTGGTTTGCATTGTTCTTTAAATAAAAATAGATATTGTGAGTGTTAGATTTCTAGAGTATGGCCTTTTTGTATGGATATTCTTGTTTCAAAAAAGTTGCTATTGGTGCCGTATAACATACAATATTTTTTAGCATAAATTTGGTGCCATACCTTTTGTACTTCAATACTTGCCACAAAATAAAACAAAATACCTGTATTTTTTTGAAACCATTAAATTACTTCGATTACATTGACTTTGTTTTACTTTCATTATCACCAATAAATATAATATAAATACGTCTACTATTTGTTTCTGCAATATTTTCCCTTTCTAATCTTTATGAATGTTGAATACTTTATGAAAATGAGAATATCACTATTGTTCAATATACTTACTCGATGAAAATATAGCGTCTTAAGCTCTAGTATTGATAATGTTTATTTTATATAAGATTTCCGAAACCAAATTAACCTATACTTTGTCATAAGTACTCGATAGTGGTGTTGGTGTCATATCTCCAAATCAGCTAAGGACTTTTTGACGTGGCTATTATGTAACAACTGGCAATACAACATTACGTGCCCTCCAAAGAAGTTTCATATTTCTTTTCAAACAATCATGTTTGTAATGTCATCTTAAATCATTACTAAATCCTCACAGCGACTTCGAAAGCACGCTCCCCATTAGATACGTACCTAAGACTCCCACCCAAATCAAGCAGTTCTATAAACTCAACGTCCTGGCCAGGAGATCATGGAGACAAATGTTGTGGTAATAATGACAAATAAAGTCATTCATTCGAGAGTCCACAATTATTTTCTTTGTCCGGATAAATAAACACAAAATACAATCAAAAGTAACTTAATAACAAGCTAAAGAACGCCAACAATGTCAATAGCAAGCCCTACAAATGTCAAGTCCAGTATTATTATTACTCGACGAGTACTTGCGTAGGAGATGACGTCATTAAATACATCACCCCGCTTCATTTGGGCCAGTTAAATAACGACGCCCGATGGGCATAAATTCCTCACAGAGAATGCATAATATTAAGGTTACTTATTCTTGTATGAAATTTTTGTAGTTTTTTGTACGTTAGGGTTGTTCTAAGAATATTAACTAGATTCATTCAAAGAATGATGCAAAATAATGTATTTTATAATTTATATGTAATCCTAATGTTATACGACCACTACCTGGTACTGCAACGTTTTATTTACGATAATTTTAGGTTTATGGGTTAAAAAGAAAGAAAAAAAAGTAGCTTGAAGTTCTGCATGTCGGCTGGATGATGTTAAAGACGGAACAGCATATCGTGAGGCGTATAAAGAAAACGGCCCAAAACCTATCAGAGAATTGGTTAAAAAGAGAATGTCTTCAATATCAGGGGGGCTACCGTCATCTCTTAAAAAAGTTTTCAACATCATCAGCTCATTAAACGGCCCCACTGAGGGGCACGATCCTACCCGTACCTACGTAAGGTCTCAGTCGTCAACGTGGGCCGGGCCTAGTGCAGATTGGAAGACTTCACGCACAACCTTTGAATCACTTCGCAGATGCGCGCAGGATTCCTTACGATGTTTTCCTTCACCGCAAGAGCATCGGATAACGTACATAATAATTTCGATAATTAGAAAAGACATTGGTACGTGGCGGGATTTGACCTGCATCCCCCTAGTAGGACGGCAACAATCCACATCATTGAGCCACCGACGTTACTATTAGTAGGTAATCTAAATCATATATAACTCGATAGGTGCCAAGAACTCAAACGTAAAGTATTTTTTATAAAGTTGAAATGATAAACAAAATTTGTTTTACATATAATTCTATTACAATAATGTTAGAAATAACTATATCAAATTTTTTTGCCTTACACTTCCAATTCAGCTATTCCTCAGCAAAACTACAATTATGTCAATTATCCGTAGATTCATGCGCAATTTCCTTAGTCACGGAACCTGTTTCTTTCCTTTGAGAAGTCAGTATTTTCCGGACCTAGACAAAGTTATTATTATAGAAGTATTCACATGTATTTGTTCTTCATAAAATATTTATTTTATGTAACCGTTTGTTCATATTATTTTCACAAGCTTTTTTATCGGCCCGCGCAAATTATATTCGTTGGTTTATTTATGTTATACAGAATATAAAATCTGTCAATTTTTTTATCCTAATTTTTTTTGTCGAACTTAACATACGAGATTTCATGATCACCGTTTCGCTACATTACTTTGTTAGAATATTGTTGTTTCAGGCAAAAATGCTTGTTGAACCTAGGCAGCCTAACCTGCCTTTTATAATCCTGTATTGAACGTTTTTAGATACCTATCAACAAACAGTGACATTAGTATCTCCGATAAAGTTTAAAATGATTAAATTTCTTTTAAGCTTTTTGATACATAATTCAGTAATAATCAAACTATCTTTATCAAACGTGGAGACTAATACTGCTGATCAACTCATAAACAAACTTTGCAACCATCAATCATCTGTTTGGGATGTAACCCTACACTCTATCCTTGTCATAAAGCAAGAAAATTCGACATTTCTCTTAGTAGCCTTATTTCCTTAAGGGCTCGCAACGTCAGTTCTAGAATCAAGGCTACTTAAGAAATATATCACACCGAAGTACTTATAGAAACATAGCAATCTAAGAGCTAATTCTGATCGTATCAACTTGTGTTGTTAAGGAGGATCAAAACTTCGATTAAGAGGGTATTGCTTTTTCGGAGAATAAGTTTTATTCTTTAGAAATAGTCCTGAACTTATGAAATGTTTCTTATTTGATATACTGACGTAAGGTATTTATTTCTCTTTGGATCTACTTAATATTTATGCTTTTAAATATTGAATTGTAATTTTATTAATAAAAAAAATATATTGAATCATGTTGTCGAGCGAAGGGGTAAATTAATTTAACTTGGATCGGTTGATTCTAAAGACTACCATTTTGACATAAATTTTACTTATTACATATGGGTATAATAAAACATCACGTATATCCTTGGCAAATTCCGCCAGAGTATACCTGTTATTTTGAAACAAAAAATTCAATAAAACATCACGTACATAAATGAAAACAATAACACAAAATAAATTAAGGTATTGTTGTGTTTAAAAAGCATGTATGTGTTTGATGACTATTGAGCCATGCCATGCATCGTAGATGCTATACTTAATGCTAAGTGGGCTTTTTTTTTCACGAGTACCAAATGTGCAGAAAAAGTTAATTTGATACCGTATTTAATAGCCATTGGTAACTCAGAAGGATCAACGAATGCCGATCTTAAAACGGGAAAAATAAATAAAGGTAACTTATGTATATTTTCTTTTCTCACACCCTTCATTTATCCTTCGCACAACATTCAATATATTTCTAGAGTAATGTTATTAGAAATAATATTAAAAATATTGCTGATGGAATATAATATATAATGTAATCATTTGAACATAATAAATTATATAATTAATTACTCAAGGCGCTTATTTTGAATGTCTTAAATCATATAGGCCTTTATCTTAATCAGGTTAATACTACACACCCAAATCGCCGTATGGCCTGTACTTGCCCAATATTTAGGAAATAGAAATATTTATTCCCGTGCTCATAGTTTTATATAAAATGACTGACTGTGAATCTCCATTTATGCGCATAAGCACCTGAATTAGGAGAAACCGCTGTAGGTCTAAAAACTTGATTTCTATTAAGATCAACTGCTCACTTACATTGAGATATAAAAACATTAACAATAATAATAGTAAGGTAAGCTTTTGGAGCGTAGTTGGTTTAAAGGTGAGTACTGGAATTAAACAATTATGACAATCAAGCAAGGCTCACACTACATGGATCTTTCTTCTCTCTTCTTAAATAATACCTAGTTATATTATGCATCGTAATGATAGTTGTTTTAAATCATATAATATAATATAACAGAATTAAATGAAATGCTTAAAATTACGAACATAATTCACTTGAGCTACGTCATTAAATTATAGATTCGAAATTCTCAATCTCCCCCAAAACCAAGTTAAATCAAAATATATTTAAAAGTCATCAAACAGTAACCTTCATAAGATTGTTATTACTTTTGCTGACAAATATTGTGAGATATTTTCTGAAAACTCGCTTAATGAAGTTTTTCTAATAATAATAATTTTATGAATTGAAAAACAAATCAAAGTACAATATATTTATCCGTTCTGGATAAGGATTATATTAATGCAAAGTAGACCCGCTACTGTTGTCTAGCTTAAGCTGTGTCAATCTGAGGTCCTATTTAAATACATTGGCCTAATAATAGACGCTGATATTCTTCTAATATTGAGTTGAGGAAATTAATACCACCAGCCACAAGAGCTCAGCTACAAATGGAAGATTTCCGAGGCTTTAAGGCTTGGGTTTGACCATTGAAATTTTAATATGGAATCTTTTATTACCTCCAATGTTACAAATATAATAAAATCACTGTATATCTTTCAAATCATCTAATACCTACCTAATTACCTAATATTAATAACTACCTAATTCCTACCTTTAAAACTAATGATTAATGATTTTTTTATGCATGTTTATACATACGGCATTCAAACTCACAGCACAGGTAAGTGCAGTATCTTGAGAATATAACTTGAATGTTATTGGAACTAACAATTGAAATACTTCTATTCAAATGAAACTATCTATAAAAAAATTTTCAATTCATTCCAGTTTCTGTCCTGATTGCGTGAATCCAACGCATAAGTAATCATCTACTGTTATGATTCATTAACACGTCACAGTTTTTATTATCTGTTAGCTAATATATATTTTTTTCAATAGCAAATATAACATTAAAATAACATTAAATACTTTAAGAAGGGTCTCACATTGCTGTGGCCTCTTGTGAAATTGTGACGTTAAAATAGTTAAATAAATTATGATGAACATAACGTTCAATATGGTTAATTTTGAATGATTGAGTTATATACTGGGAACCTATTTTTTAAAGATTATATGTATTTTAGTAGCTCGGTAAGATGCTTTTATAATGAAAGCTTTATCAAAAGAAGATCTAGGTTGTTGAGCAGAAGAAATTTTAAATACATTACTTAACATCATTTAGTCGAATTTCTCCCAAAACTTTATTTAGTTTGACGCTTATTTGTGATAATGAATGGTTATTTCGTGTTTTGCTAAACGTTTTCATTTCAAAAATTCACAAACTTCGAAATAAATATTATTGCTTCTGCGTTTACTATGGGTTAGGAATCTAGAATTGAAATATCAAATTAGCGAACATTTACATATGTAAAGATAATATATAATAGCATATGTAAGCATATGATTATTAAGTTGTTAAGATTTTCATCTTTTAGACACCTTATTTTAAATAAAGTAAAATTTTAATAATAATAATTCGGGTATTTATTAAATAATATTAATACATATTAGGTTCTAAGACTGCTGTTAAAGACGAAGCCATTTTCTATTTTAATAAAAAAATCATATAGCTATCAAATACTTCTTACGCGTAGTAAGAAGTTCCAGTGGCTGAAAGATGAATAATTTTTGATTACGAGATTGTCTCGCCGACTTTTGAGAAATATTATCTATTAAAACAATAGCCGCAGCTGGTTTCGTTATCCTGACTTTAAAGTGCATTCGGATTATCCACGCCACTTTACCGTAGTTCATTCATTCCTCCTTGTCTTCGCGTCGACTGTATTTTGACCATCACTAACAGAGTCATAAAAGTTACATAAGGGATAAGGGAACGCCATATCTTTATCTCACTATTGTGTCATTATTTTAAAAATTCTTCTTTATGACAAAGCAGACGATTTTAAAGGTCTACAAATGTGTTAATCAGGATCAAATCATAACATTTGAAGTAGATAAACGTCTGGATCAAAAAGCTTGTAGAAACGGATTGCCTTGGTAGATCGCAACAAAACTCAGAATGTTAGTGCTGGAAATGTTTTAGCACTAATCGATTAATATAGTCATCGAAATAGGGAAATAAGTATTCAAAATATTATAGGAAAATTCCAAATGCATTTCAGGACCGTCTCGGTGTGAATATTTTTAGCAAAATCAGTTTGGCCATTTTGGAGCTATGAATATGAAAGGCCGTCATTCTGAACAAAAGTCGTAACTACACTAAGTACATATTTTATATTTAGGTCTTATTTATTTCTGACAAGGGCCCATTACTATTAGCTTTTATTTTTCTAGCAAAAATATGAAGCCAAAGGAAACGTAATAAAATACCGAAATATATTTTAATATTCACTACCTCTGAAGATTTACTAAGCACGTGTATGTTTTAACAAGATACTATCTTTTTGTCTTTCTATTATATTCTATCCGTTGTATGTCTTCAGGTACTTTAGTTCCAAAATGTATTGAGAGTCAGGCATAATATCTCTCTATTCAACCTATCGCAGTCCACTGCTGAATGTTCCCCCATTGTACGCCAGATATCTCGGTCCTTCGCTTTTCTCATCCAGCTTCCACCAGCGACCTTTCGCAAGTCGTTGGTCCATCGGGCCGGAGGGCGTCCTACGCTACGCTTGCCAAAGGCATATTATCAAGGCAAATAATTAAGAAAGAAAACCGCATAGTCAAATTGAGCGTTTTATTCTAGTTTGATAAGGACATCGCAGCTAAATCTCTGATTATGAAGTAATAGAATTTTATTTTCAAAACAATATATTAGATACCATTAACTTATTATGTGATGATAAAGGAGGACTGTGACCGTAACTTTACCAAGTTAGTTTATTGTTCCGTATCCGGGACATAGCAATACTAGAAGAATAATGCAGAAGATATAGGTAAAATTTAGCTATCTGCGCAAATAACAATAAAGACGATCTCCCTCAGGTAATAAACGCATAAAGACAAATAACGGTCAACAAGGGCCCATACATTCCAGTCTTTCTTCGACTAAACATTTCGCCTACGCAATCTTAACGTCCATTGTTTTAAGATCAGAAATTACTCAGATGTTATTGTTATATCGCTGAATAATGCGATAGTGGTGTAATCATCATCATCATCATCATCACCAGCTCATTAAACGTCCCCACCGAGGGGCACGAGCCTACCCGTATAGGGTGATGTAATAATTAAGCTTAATAAGAAATGCTGAGAGGCATTGCCACTATTCTAAGTGATTCATACCTAATGAGTATTCTATCTGACACGGGTTACGGATTAAGTGATATTATTGGAGAAAGTCCCGTGTCAATATTATCTGTCATTGCATTATAATATTGCCGCTAATAGATAAAATATAAATATTTGGCAATATAATTCCATTTCAATTGATCCGTCCATTACTAAAGTGTTGTTCGAATTTTATCACCGACGTAAGGTAAGAAAAAATAGACTCTGCTTCTATGTTGGTTTGAGTTCCGAAAGTACCAGGCTTGGACCTTCTTTAATTGTTTAAGTTCTAGCAAGTGCTATCACTTAATTATTTCTTGAAAACATTTAGATATTATTGCAACATATGCTAAAATGTCTGGTATAAGTTATCGTTTAAGTTTGGTCATACAACGCGGAAATGTTGCCAGCCTTATGAATACGAGGTATGTCACGGACTATGGACAGCGATCTGGGACAACTTCTTTTACGTTTTGTAGGTTTATTATTTAATTGATTATTAAGTTAAAATGTCTGGAATTATTATTTGTTATGTCATTCTGCTCAGAAACGTGCCTCTATTTAGTGGCTCGGCAAGCAGTCACAGTGACAGCACTATCTAACACTAACAAGACTGCGTGAAATGTCTAATGGGCCATATTTAGGGCCGAACAATGAATACAATGGCAGTCAATATCCTGACCACCCAAATGCATTTTCGTCCTAAGCCAATTTAATTATTTTGATATGTTTTTACGACTTATTTGATTGGTATTGACTGTTGCCTTACGACGTGGAAGGTACAGTTAAAAATACAGCCACGTAATAATGTCTTTTCGTATTTTAAAATTATATGTACGTTTATCCCACGCTCTTACGGTGATGAAAATTATTGTGAGGAAACCTGCGTTCGCCGATGAATAAATTCAAAAGTTTTCCGTGAAGTCAGCCAATCCGCACTAGGGCCGCGTGGATGACTAAAGCCTTAACACCCTATACGGTAAACCTACGCTCGTGCCCCTCCCTCAGTAGGGACGTGTAATGACCTGATGATGATGAGTTTTTTTTCCTGTAAAGTATGTCCAATGCAAAAACTAAGGAAAACACAACGAATTATTAGACATCATATTTGATTCCGGGGTTCATGATCAAAGTAAATATTAGAGATAGGTTATTATTACAATGTATACGAATACAATAATGTTAACAAGCAACACTAATGGATGCGGAGTCTTCAAATTAGTAAGTACTTGGCACACATAGAGATATCAAGGCTTATCGCGGAAGCATGTATATGATAAACAATATATATGGAAATTGATACCGGTGTGAAATAGGAGTTTTCTGTTCGCGAGTACGGAATAACCTTGATGTTAAAAAATGTATTTTTACCTGATGGTCGGTCTAAAAATATGTTTTTTAATTTTTATTTTTATAAATAATATTTATAAACGCGTTGATGGCTCTTAGGTGTAGACAGGTGCCTTCAGATCTAAAAGGGTGCAGGTTCAAATCCCGCCACGTACCACTCACCACGTCTTTTCGAAATTTTTCGAACGTTTATCCGACGCTCTTACGGTGAAGGTAACCGGCGCACGCCTACGAAGAAATCCCAAGGTTGTGCGTGAAGTCGGCATATCTGTAGGTACTGGGCCAGCGTGGACGTCGAAGGCATTTACACCCATTACGGGTTGGCTCGTGCCCTTCGGTAGGGACGTTTAATGAGATGATACTAAATGAAAATACACTTTTTAGGGTTCCGTACCTCAAAAGGAAAAAAACGGAACCCTTATAGGATCACTTTGTTGTCCGTCTGTCCGTCCGTCCGTCCGTCTGTCAAGACCCTTTTTCTCAGGAACGCGTGGAGGTATGAAGCTGAAATTTATATCAATTACTCAGGTCTACTGTCCCTTGAAGCTGTGAAAAAAACAAACTTCTAAGCCAACGCAATCAAAAGATACAGCCGTTTATGCCGCAAATTTTCGACACTTGCAAGGGAACCAAAACCTACAGGGTGCTTGCCGTGAACTCAGAATCTTGAAATTTGGTACGAAGCAACGTCTTATAGCATAGATAAAGGAAAAATTACGAAAACCATAAATTTTAGTTACATCACATAATATATATTTTTTTTAATAATTTTAAACTTACTACCCATTTCCTCATAAACGCGTAGAGGTATTAAATTGAAATTCATACCAAATACTCAAGTCTATAATACCTTTAAGCTGTAACAAAATCAAACTTCTATGTCAACGCAATCAAAAGAAACAGCAATTTAAGCTGCATATTTTGAAACTCGCAAGTACTCGCAAGGGAATCAAAACCTAAAGGGTACTTCCAGTCGACCTAGAATCTTGAAATTTGGCATGAAGCAACGTTTTATAGCACACATAAAGGAAAAATTCGGAAAATCTTAAATTTTTAGTTACATTACAAAATATATATTTATTTTTTAATAAATATAAACTTATTACTTTTTTCCTCATGAACGCGTAGAGCTATAAAGTTATACCATAGTTATGACTCGATTGTCGTAATGAACGAACTTTGTAAACCTTGCAGGTTTGTACGGAACCCTCGGTGCGCGAGTCCGACTCGCACTTGGCCGGTTTTTTTTGTCATTTAAATGCCTAATTGTCTCTTATAACGGAACAAAGTAAAGTAGATTGGTACCGAATATGGATTGGTTCTTGAGCAAATCCATTAGTAGGAAGATCTTCATTTGTGATTGTCCATAATGCGACTATTAGTTCTTATTTTCAAAAAGCACTATAATATATTAGTTAGGTTTGCGGGTTTATGTATTCGTTTAAACAAATACTGTCAATGTTTCAATGACTCTAAAAAGAAATAATCCGATACAGACTCAAATTTCAAACAAGAGTAGAATTCCATATTGGCAATAAGTCTATTATTTCAACACTGGAGAGCGCAGTAATTAAGTTGGGACTTACGTTCGTATTATGATGAAACTCAGTATTTTTTCATGTGACAGGGAATACTTAAGTGTCAATGACCATTTTATCTTGTTCGATGTATTGGTTAAAATGAGTTTCTTAGTTTAGTATTTCTTAACAATGTATTAAGTAAACGAATATTGATTATATGATGTATTTACGATTAATTAGTAACTTAATATACTGCATGATGTTTAGGTATTTAAAAAAAATACAGTATGAAATTGAAATCTTTCATCATGTAAATTACTCTTAGTGTTACTGTATGCAATGTTTGTATGTATTAATTATGTAGAAAGATTATTATAAATACATTTGTGTACAAATATTATTAATAATAATGTTGAACGTGTAAATTAAAAAGTCTTATTTACTTGTTTTATACACCAAACACAAAACTACGACTATTAAAAGGTGGCTCAGTAGGTAAGCTAAGCAGTAAAATAAAAATGTTTTTCGGTACTAACCTTTAAGATCCTAATATTCGTAATTACTGGCCAGAGTCAAGTAGGGACTCCGCAACCAACTAATCAAAGAATAACTTTGTCAATTTTCATTGGTGGCATAGAGCATCAAAGATAGTTAGCAACAGAAGTGTTGCAATAAGGGAAACAAAATATATAATAATGTGGTTTTTTTTGTAATGTCATTCAAAAACACAGTTATTACTGGCAAATATAGTTACCGCAACCTACAAAATTGCTCTACCCTGAATGATTGATGATGATTGGTCAGACTGCTATCAACATTTTATTATCACTCTGGTTCGAAATAAGACGGCTAATTCTGGCGATAGTATACAAATGTGAAAACTACTTTATTTTAACAGCTTATGAAACTTATATAAAACTTTTATTTGTATCAAGCAATCCAACGTATAAGCCGAACGTGAAGGCACAGACGCACATAGTATAGCTATAAGTATGATGTGAGGATGCTGAAAACTTTATCGTTGCCTATGCCTATTTAACTTATCGCAGTCCACTGCTGGACATAGGTGTCCCCCATTTTGTACCAGATATCCAGTCCTCCGTTTTTTTCCTTCACCACCAGCCACTTCCACCAGCGACCTTTCGCAAGTCGTCGGTCCATTGGGCCGGAGTGCGTCCTACGCTACACTTGTCGAGACGCGGTCTCCACTCCAGAACTCGTATGATCCAATGGCCATCGGTTCTACGACATACGGCGGGCTATGTTGGAAACTTTGGTTCTCTTACGGATTAAATAATTTCTGATCTTATCCCTAAGAGAGACCCCTAAACTTTATCGTTATTTAAATTATATCGTAGAATAAAGATAGCTTCAAAGACTAAATTTATTCACTAGAACTTCATTAACTATATTTTCTACTTACCATGGAAATTATATCAATAATAAATAAAAATCTACGTCATCTGCAACCTTGAACCAATTCAAAGTCAATAGCAATAAAATATCAGGACTTATTCATTATCTTCTATCGGCCCCATGCAGTCAGTAAATGAAAACGAGCTTTGTCGCTATTCGGGCTGTAGTTACCACTTATTATTATTGCTCAATTAATTTTGTAGCGAATGAATACAACTTTTGCGAATGAAATTAACTCATCAGCATAAATAAATCAAAGCTGAAGGTGAATATTTAACACAAAATGCTTATAATGAAATAACACAATATTAAAACATTGAATTTTCATATTTAAGTGTATTTATTCATAAATACATTTGTGAACAAATACGATGTGTTTTATACACATGTTTGAGAATGGATTACTCTAAATGAACTCCAACAAATTGGTCCGCCTTCAACGAGAAATAGTTCCTCCTTTCGACAAATTAACGTTACGATTTGGACCTCACGCTATTTACCCATTTTGTTACTAACGATCTGTCATGACTTTGAATTTATAAAATGCTATGGTAAGTAACAGTTTTTCTGAAAATGATGCCAACATTATTATTAGTTGTTAAGTTTTCAAAGTTAATCGCCATGACAATTTGATGTAATTTAGGTAACATGAAAAAAAAAATTACTGATTAAGGTATTTTTTTAATTTTAATTTATATAACAATAAAACAGCAAATTTCGCTAAAATATCCTGTTAACTTTTAACCAAATGTTAACTTTGTGTTAACATTTGGTTAAAAGTTAACAGGATATTTTAGCGAACATGTTAAATTTGCGTAACATTTAGAGTTCGCTTAATATTTGCGAATCTTTCTACATCGTAAATAATTCAACAAAATAAATGGAATATAAACAAAGACAACTTGTCGATTGAATTCAATATTGCGTATACCTTTCCTGTATAAAACTTCAATCAACAAAGACGCATTCAACACAAGAAAGGCTTTATGAGTTTTTCAATTAATGCTTCCCTTGTTTACTTAAAGCGACATTAATATTCAGGTACCATTCATTAGCCGGTAAAATCTATAAAAAAAACTCCATATTACTGAGTGAACTCTCTTGTAAAAGTTTACCTATGTTTTAAAATACATACACGAGTAAACAAATCTGTATCTTATTAAAATGAAACGCCAAGATAAACTGATGTTCAAAGTGGAAAGAGGCTGATATACTTGTAGTTAGTTTGGAAAGCTCATTATACGTTTCCACCGAGGGGCACGAGACTAGCCTATATATAAGCCTTAGTCGTCCACGCACAATATTTGTATATCTTCGTAGGTGAGCGCAGGTTTCCTTACAATGTTTTCCTTCACCGCAAGAGCATCGGATAAATGTACATATAATTTCGAAAATTCGAAAATGTATTGCTGCTTGCTTGGATTTGAACTTGCATCCTCCAGAGCGGAAGACAACAGTCCACCCAAATGAGCTACCGACGATCTCACACACACAAAAAGGATTTAAAGTATTCATCAACTAATGAAATTTGTGTTTCTACAGGGCATTTCAATGTGAACGCACATTATAAAAATAAACTCTTAATTCGGCCGTTGGGAAAAATGTACCTATTCGTAATTCCCCTTTTAACTCGTCCGCCTTTGCTTCTAAGGATAATTGGTTAAAAGTTCCAAACAAGGTAAATTTACCTTTGTAAGGTCAGTCACGGGCTTAAAATTTAAGGATGGCGAAATAAAGTAATAATTTTATTATTAAAAAGCTTTTTTCAGGATATTTCAATATAATTTATTTCTTGAAGATAAGAACATGCTGAAGTGAATTTAAAGTATTTACTAAAGTTCTCAGCAGTAAAGCTTCCTAACAAGGGTAATTAGGTAAACATTTAATTTATATATGAAGGTGTGTAATGCCAATTTTTTATTATTAGTTAGTAAAAATAAACCTAACATAAGGGCATGTAACTACCCCTGTGGTCTAATGGGCATAGCATTCGGCTGCGTGACCCGAAGGTCGTACGTTTAAATCCCGCGGGGAAACCTCACTAGCTGAATCACCTGATTGTCCGAAAATAAAGATTCCGTGATTCGGAGGGCAGTTTAAGCCGTCAGTTCCGGCTACATCTTAAAATCATCATTATCAGCTCATAAACGTCCCCACTGAGGGGCACGAGTCTATCCGTATTGAGTGATTAGGCCTTAGTCGTCCACGCGGGCCCAGTGCGAATTGTCGATTTCACGCACAACCTATGAATCTCTACGCAGGCGTGCGCCGTTTTCCTCTCGATGTTTGACCGTAAAAGCATCGGATAAACGTACATATAATTTCGGAAATTCATTATTGGTCGTAAAACATATAACATTTGAAGTATTTAAACACTTAAGTACCTGGACTAGATCTGTTTTGCTTTGTTTTGAGCTTGCTGAATAAGATATGTTTACATATAGACAAACAAATAAATAAATGCATACATACACTCTTAAACTAAGATCTATTTAAGGTAAATTTATTATATCGAGCAATTCATTCTTATGATGATACCGCGTAAGAAATAATTTGGCACGGTGTTTTTTTCCTGTAATTAATTTTATTCAATTACAATATCATGTTTATAATAAAACAATAAAAAAGATAAATCATTCATGAGAAACTTACAACATTACAAGACACATGAAATGACATAATTACAATAAGTACCGTGTAAACAGAAATATACTTCTTATCGCTAAACCGGCAAAAGGTCTTGGCATGTGTTTCCATGTTTGTGACATCTTCACTATTTTTTGAGACGATAATCCTGCATAAGAAAGTACTCCTTAGAGGGACTCATGTCAAACTGCTAGCGACTAAACTTCTTTTAGTATTCATGCTTATGCGTCGTCTGACGGGTCGTGGGAGAGCGCAGGGCGCATCCATTCAACTACGGACTCAATTCATATAATTTTAACATGCGCTACTGGAATTTTCATTGTTTTGTTTTACAGCGCGCTATGGTGCCTCGTTTCTAATGCGCACCGCAAAGGAATGGAACTCTTTGCCTCTTTATGTGTTTCCCGATCATTACAACCTGGCCGTCTTCAAGGCAAGAGTGAATAGGCTGTTTCTAGGCAGGCATGATCCATTCTAGGCCGCATCGTCACTTACCATCAGGTGAGATGGCGGTTAAATGTCTGCCTATAGATGATAAAAAATGTCACAAAGTGTACAAGACGGTCAGGACGTTCACCTAAGTGATATGCCTGACCATGACATGGCGGCATTGAAGATATTAGTGATAAAAAATTAGTATTCTCCACCAACCAACACCTGAGACAACAAACGTTAGGTCTCTCATAACCGGTAATTTGGCTACCTACTTTGTCCTCATCCTGACACAAGAGTTAACATTCCTTTTTCACGGGATTATATTTGACATCAAACCCACGACGACTCAGTATCGAGTCTACCAATTAGTAAAATTTATTATCATTTATGTTTTTATTATAGACTTAGAATATACAATACTATATAGTAAGAATTAAAAAATTACAATGGTCGGCCTTATTCCGCATTGCAATCTCTTCCAGGCAACCTTCGGATGGATAATTTAGACATATGATTTGGGGTAGGGGTTATTAATTACTATTGTGTTTCAATATTTAAATTGGTCACTCATTTGTTATGTTTTCTGGTAGATTTGAATTGATAACACCAGACAATTCATTCTACTATAGAATCACCATTTTAACCATTAACATTAACGTTGTATCGGAAAACCAAAATTATATTTGGATTGTGAAGTGTCCTCATATTACGTCAAGTAAGGCCCAACCTTCGACGCATATGTTTCGGCTTATCTAGATTTGCGCTTTGGCAAATGCACTCCATTTTGAGTGTTGATAATAGATTAAGGTTATTGAAATATAGCTGAATGATTTTTAAACTTGCGAAGTTTATTCGCTGAAACTTCCTGGTCTACAAAAATAGATCGTATTTAAAACTGATGTTTATCGTACATATTTATTTATAATTTAGAATTATGTATTATTTGTGGGTTTAAAATTGTAAGGCGCAAAAGAAGTACTAAATATGCCTTTGCTTCACGAAAAGTTATTGTCAAAAAATATCAGGTAATCAGGAGAAAGATGATAAGCGAAGAGATTCAAGAGTTGTGCGTGAAGTCGGCAAATCTGCACTGCGCCCGTGTGGACGACTAAGGCCTATACACCCTATATAGGTAGGCTCATGCCCCTTGGTGGGGACATCATTTTATGGGCTGATGATGATGAATAAAATGCATTAGATT
>PQWD01013181.1:0-29429 GCA_019425675.1 Leucinodes orbonalis
GCCATCTAGCTACAAGTAAGCGTTAAGCCTGTATTATGGGTACTAAACATCGGATAAACATACGATGTTATCTGATATATAACATCGGATAACATGTTATATCGGATAATATAACATGTTATCCGATGTTTATATATATATATATAATATATATATATATATATATATATATATCAATATTAGTATTGTTGTTGTTAGTACCCATAATACAGGCTTACGCTTATATACGCTATATATATTTGTAAATACATACATATTTACATAGAAAAACCCAGACCATTACAACAGACATGTTTATGCACACAAATGTTTGTACAGCCCGAGGATCGAACCCGGAACCCTTGGTGTTAGGCCGACCTCTCAACCGCAACACCAAAGTCGTCTTCAATCAAGAAGATTTTAGGTTTTCATGTTCTTCTTATTGAATGTGTAGTAAGCAGAACTATTAGACTGAGCTGAGTGTCAGTTTCTAAATCGATTTATGGCTTTGACACATCTAATCTATATATGCTATATAACGAACCCCAAATTGACGGCCGGGGATAAAAAGTATGTGTAGGGTTGTGCAGAGACGATTTAAAGATTTCATATTCTACTTATCGTATGAGTAGTCAGAAGAACAATCAGACGGAACGTGGTGTCAGGGTCTTTATGTAACCGACAGCCGGAACCGACCTTGACGTACCTTTTGAAGCACGGAACCATCTGTCTTCAAATGATTAGGTCTTCAATGTGCTCACCAAAGTGGGGAAACTTTAGTATGCAGTCTACTCTTGAAATTTAAACCCATAGCTCCAGGATCAGGCAGCGATCTTAACTTAATAACAAAGCGTTTATACCCTAGCAGCAGTAATTGTTTCATCGCAAAGATAGCAATCAAGTAGACAGCCCTGGCAGTTATGGCCACTGCCCCTAAAATGCACCCGCAATCCTGAAAACGGATCACAACGCAATTGCTAAAGTGTGTAACCTTACTGATTGTCATCCTCTTCAAGCCGGAACACAGATATACAAAAGAAATCGTCGCCTACTCATATAAAAAAAATAATCAAATCAAAATCTACTTTAATCAAGGGTCAGGCTGGCTGTCAGTGATAAACTTTCAACAGAAGATCAGCGTAGAGATGTCAAGCAGGCACTTCCACTCGTAGATTATGCTGAGTAGTTTCATTGTATGCAGTCTTCTTAATTCTTACGACTCCTGGGTCGTCGATATGGATGGCTGTGATAGGATTGTCAAATCCGGAAAATAATTTCTTATACTTACGCTTAGAATTTATAGTTTGGCTTGTATCCAATCTTGACCAAATGGTAAGTCCATATGGTGGCCTATGGTCCTGTAATTTTCTCGTTCCTTAAACACGTAAATATGTTTATAATAGTTCATAAAAATAATATACTGGAGATTCTATATTAATGTGGTATGAAGAATAATCGTAACTTCCGCACGTGGGTTTTAGGTGCCTAATAAAACTCGTTTATTTCATATCTCGGTTCAGGTAAAGATGTATGGATACGGCAATTTAAATTTTTATAAGCGCGTGTTCCGGAAAACCTTCCGGAATTTTGTATGAGCTTCATATTTGGTTTCCAGCTTGTAATTTATTTATGAAAAAAAGCGAGGTTGGGTGGCTGTTTTTTTAATTCTAGATTTCTTTTTAACCTTTATCATGACCAAAGCATTTCTACGGAAGATGATTCTCACTTAGCTTATTGAATTTTAGTGTCTAATTTTCGGTCACTTGAGTCGTAGAATAACCTTGGAAGCACGGGGTCGAAGTAATATTTTTCAGTCTCCTATCCTATAAAACACCATTGCGATACCTTGAGCTGCGCGCTCGTTAACAGAACAAATGAAGCTAATTATGTCAAATACATCCAGAAACCAAAATAATAGGGGTGATTAAATCCTTACGCGAAAGTTTTCGGCCAAGTGGAACACTTCATCAGATGAACCAATCGTTTGGGCTCCAAGTACAATCCAAATCGAAAAGTAGTTGCGTAATAAATAAATCAACAAATCAAACTGCTGTGCTTATTATAAAATTGCACTGTTGTTTTGGTAGATCGATTTAGGTATGCAGAGTTCTACCTACTCAGTGAAAACTCCTACAAGATTAATTCGTCTCGGATCTTGTAATTCGTATTTAAAAAATATCAATTTGGTTACAGAAAAGAGATTCATTTAATTAAGAACAGTTGAAAGCTTTTCATGAAGAATCCTATTAGTTCGACTTAGGAAGTTAAGCGGATTATGTTGAAATAAGTTAACATTATAAGTGTTACTTACAGTTTCAGGCTGCTTAAATTAAACGTTTCATTTCTTAGTAAACCGGTGCTGAGGTTCTAATTAGTTACCACCGCAGTGCCAGATATCGTCCCATAGTTTTGTATTTTTGTTTCGATATGAGGGATCTGCTATTAACATTTTTTATGTTTTTGTCACTTATGGCATGAAATGTTGATAGCTATCCTATATTAGCCTAAAGCAAACACTACATATGTAGATTCTTTTCATATATTATGTAAAAATAATAGTAAACATAAATAAATATCCACTGACATTCACACAGTGCCATCTAGTCTCAAACTAAGCATTTAGCCTGTAATATAGGTCCTAAACAACTGATATACATACTATATTTTTTGTAAATACGTATAATACATAGAAAACACCCAGACCAATACAAACAGACATGTTCATGCACACAAATGTTTGTACTGCCCGGGGATTGAACCAAATGTAATAAATGTTTTGCTTTTCCTATACTACCATACCCTTAATCACCAAGTATACAGAATTAGCCTTGATAATAACTAACCAATCAAACAGCAGATATTTACCTACAGTTCGCCTATTAAACATCAATCTGTCCACTCACAACGTCGATTAACCGCTAGTTTTACCGGACTAAAATAACCTTTAATACTTACAGATAACATAGTTGGCATAAACACGATCCTTGCAAAGATAATTGAAAACAGGGCTCCAATTCCACTAAATTTAATTGTTTCTAAAATAGGTTAACAGAATCGTAATTTATAATTGTATATGAATAGCACTCATTCTTTCTATTTAATGGTGGAATTTTAATCGATAACACCATAAAACAATTCAATCTACTATATAAAATAACAATTTTAAATCTTTGACAATAAAGTTGTACCCAAATACCGGTTTACAGTTGGATCGAAAAGTGTCGCAATATCAAGTTTTAGTAGGATTGAGGCCCAGATACCGTTGTGTATTTCTATTGGCGCTATAACTTTGTCCCGCGGTATTACTCGGTATAGTGATCAGTCTAGCTATCTGTGCGTACGGTTGCCGGCATTCCGATTTATTTTATAGTACTAGCCTCTAGTAGGGTTTGAGGGATGGGGGAATATTTTCGATGATGTATCGATGTATAATTTTGTAAGATCAACAGGTATCGATGGAATGTCTATAACGTGTCGATAGTGAATAAAAAGTCAAGTGCTCTTACTTACTATATCAAATATAATTTGTTAATGAATTTCTTCCCGTTTGATGATCAACAAAATCTTTAACTGTTTCGAACTACACCTGCACCATTATAGATTATTAGAAATATTTCCTTGGTCACCAATTAGTTGCACAAAAGTTATAACTCGAAAACCTTCCCTGGGTCTATTTTTTTTTATTATGTATCAACCAAAACGTGTGTGGTTTTTTCCTAGTTTGGTTAGGAACTAGACACTGCTGGCGGAATCACCTGATTGTCCAAAAAGAAAGACGTGATTTTTTGAAGAGATTCCGTACTTCGACACCCGGCAACAAGTTAAGGATGGAAGTCCCTAACACCCGTTGTCCGCATTGGACCTGCGTGATAAAGTCATAAAACAATAAAATAATTAATTACTCAGAGGGGACTCCGGCCACTAAATTTGTAAACTTGTAATTTTTAACGTAATAAAAATTATTAATATTATTATAAAGGTATCTGTAAATTATTTATTTGAATAAAGATATTTTGAGTTTAAGAGTGAGCCATTATAGGCTGATAATAATTATGATGAGCTATAAATGTTATAATAAATAAACAATTAAGTATTCATAAATAAATCCAAAATATCAACTCCGGCTAAAATGTAAAAAACAAACTATCGATATCGATACCTCGCTTACCGAGGCGGATCACGTTCCAACCCCAACTCTAGTGTCCAAGAAAAACCCCACACTCCGTAGTGGTAAAGTATCTTTCCCATAGCGTAGGTTCCGGGTTCCTCTTAGCACGTGGGAAACTCGTGTCTATAAATCAAACGTTATTTTTTACCCCCGTCTCCTTTGAAGCCGAGTTTTTACAATACTCCACCATTTAACTCATAATAGCTTGTTTGCTAACAATTAGATATGTGACAGCTATGACTTCTAGCGTACGTTTCAATTAGAAAAAATTGTGACACGTCGCAAATCCTATATGGTGATGGAGAATATTGAAAAAATAAGTGTATTGTCGCTCCTTTTTAAGTGGTTGTTGTGGTTGTCGTTGAAAAATCTATGTGCCTTAAACATGGCGGTTTTGATATGAGATTTATCGTCGGACCTAATTTGAAATGCGTACCGTCTTGTTATTAGTAGTTTCTTTAATGCAAACGACTACCTGTCTTTACATTTCAAAGACATTATATTTTATTAAAATAACATGTCCTTATTGATTATATTTATCCTGATCGAGCAAAAACGTCGTGAAGGAAATACAGAATTTACCACATTTTAATCTGAAAAATTAGCTTAATTCAATTGACTCACAATTTTTTGTATAACAAATGAATTATCTTACAGGTTCAAAACTATCACCGATTCATAAATACCAGTGTATGGCATAGCTTTGCGCTGCTTTCGCCAAGTAAGTGTGGTTACCCAAATTCTTAATCCCCCATTAACCCCTTTGTTATATATTTTCGATATGAATCTTTCGGTAAACCACCTTCTGATGTTATAAAACTAATAAATTTACTATAATCCTATAATAATTGGAAGAATAAGTTCAATAGCTTTTTAAATTACAACAAGAATAAAAACATTTTAAAAGTCACCGACCTGATTTTAAATGCAATCATGATACATCCATATAGAGATGCTCCCATATTAGACTAAGAATTTACCAACAAACATAACGAAGTATTCAAGCTCGGAAATGACATAAAATATTGTCAGCGCGATTCAGATCGACTTGATCTTCATTAATAGTTGTCCACTCGGTGTGACCGGTGACATTTGACACCGATGACCATATATCAAAGTGACACTGTCACATTAAATGTGCCCTGTCAATGGTAATTAAGAAAGTCGACCCAGGACCCTGGGATCTTTTAAAGGTGGAATTGTAACGTTTCGTTTTTTATGTAGCCGGTAAAAATGGTAGCATTCCAACTATTGGGCGAGATAAAAAAAAAATTAAACGGTATTTTAAATGTTTACCTTTAGTTTAACAGTTTATTTAATGAGGATAAGCTTTTTACTAGATATGCCTTTTTAGGTACCAAAAGTTGTGGTTACACCTTCAAGAACAAACCAACAAAACAATGTCTCCACAGGGGCACGTGCCTACCCGTAAAGGGTGTATAGACTTAGTCGTCCACGCGGGCCCAGGGCGGATTAGCCGACTTCACGCACAACCCTTGAATCTCTACGCAGGCGTGCGCAGGTATATTTGCGATGAGAATCTTCACCGTAAAAGCATCGGATAAACGTACATATAAATTCGAAAAGACATTTGTACATGGTGGGATTTGAACCTACACCCTCCACACCAATGAACCATTGACGCTCGAGCGTGTTTCGTATGTATTTACAAAATAGTATATAAGTATGTTTATCAGTTGTTTTGAATCCATTAAATCCTGGCTTAAATAGGAATAATGTTGAAGAGATATTTAATAGAAGTAAATGATGACATATTTCAAGTACCTAACGTATAATTCTGATTTAAATTAAACTAGGCCGTATACAAGATTCGCGTAATGAATAGCGTTGCATACTTTCAGTGTAATCAAACGCGGGGCGGCGTTTTTTGCACAGCCAAAGCATTTGCATATAGATGGGTGCACTTCGGTGCATTCTGTAAACTGCAAACACTGAGCGTGCAGCGACAAGCGGCATCAGATGATCCGGCTTCGAAAATTATGAACACGTTTGGTAGTTACACTTGCTTTTTCTCTCTCTTCAACCTATTGCAGTCCACTGCTGGACATAGGTCTCCCCCATTTTGCGCCAGACATCCCGGTCCTCCGCTTCACTTTAGTTCTCTTACGGATTAAATCATTTCTGGTCTTATCCCTTAATGAGACTCCAAGCATAGCTCGCTCCATTGCGCGTTGAGTGACTTTGAACCTATGAACCAATCCCGCAGTCAGTGTCCATGTCAAAGCAAGGTACATTTGCTTTGAAAACCCCTAAATAAATATAAATTGTAAATTAAATGAAATGACATTTATTTGTTATAAAATAAATCATAGGTACAAAAGGTTTTATACAAGTATTACGTTCCGCTACGATTGACCCGGTGGGTCATACGAACATTTATTTAAAAGAAAATTTAATAGTAATTAATAATTTTTGAAAATCCACTTTTTTATAACCAGCCTAATCAAGTTTATCCGCCAGATATTCCTCTACTCTGTAATAGCACTTTTCCACGAGAAGGGTTTTTAGGGCATCCTTGAACTTCTTTCCGTCCAAATCTCACAAGTATTTTGGAAGCTTATTATGATATTTTACTATCAGTAAATATTCTTTAGGTGATACTTAAAAATAGTAGGAGGCAATTTATACAAGATGTTAACTTAATCCTTATCAAAATATACTCCTGCAGAACCACTATTACTAAGTTTGATTTTTATACTGGTCCAAATAAAACGGGAAGTATATATTTTACTGTATTGACTTTGATGGAATCGGAAAACTTGGGGTGTATTGGTTTGATATTGTGGAATAAAAACGGATAGCATAAAATAAGTTTAATAGCTGTAGATAGAGGGAACTTGTATTTATAGAATTGTTTTCGTAATTTGTGTTATCGCACATCAAAAGTTTTGGTATAAATCTTTTACAAGATGAGTAATGTAGCCTTACGAATAATATCTGCACATGAATATGTGCTCATTATTATTTTATGGTTAAAGATTTTATTTATTATTTAAAAAATATAATTCACTTATAAGACAAATATAGAGTTCAGGTATTATATTTGAATGTTGTGTACGGCACGGTTAATAGCAGTAACATCTTTATTAAACTTGAAACACTAATAACGAAGTTAGATACTAGTAAGGCACAACAGTGAAAAGTATTTAAGAAAAACAAAACGTCTGCGTGTACCTAAAATAAAATATAAGGGCGTATGAACGGGATATCTGGCGCAAAAGTGAAGATACCTATTCCCAGTAGTACTGACACTACTGACAATAGTGCAGACTTCGATAGGTTGAAGAGAGAGTGTCAAAATACTAAAAACTTTGTACTTTTGTTCTTTCATTTAAAAAGTATGTAGATTATTTAATGTTGTTTAAGCGATCCTGCGATACCACTACATTAGAGCTCATTTTTTTTAATACAGTCATTCATTTTATTAACCTCATGTTAAATAAAAGAAACATATTTTTATTAATTAGTTTTAATTGCTTTTTGGTTACAATTTATGGATGGTTAATGTCATTTTGAAGTCCGCTTAAGTGCATGACTTGATAAAGTGCTTCTGCAGATTTACGTTGTCTCTATACGGACGGCATTATGCAAGCATAGCAAATAAACCCATGTTGCTTTAGCCGTTACAATTTGTGCATTTCGTCTAAACGTTTCTTAATCTGTATTGTGCTTTAATGGATAAAGAGCGTCGGTGGCTCAATGGTGTGGACTGTCGCCTTCCGCTGAGGTTCAAAACCCGCCATGTACCAATGTGTTTTCGAAAAATTTATATATGTACGTTATCCGACGCTCTTACGGTGAAGGAAAACATCGTGAGGAAACCTTCATGCACGCCTGCGAAGAGATTCGAAGGTTGTGTGTGAAGTCGTCCAATCCGCACTGGGCCCGCGTGGACGACTAAGGCCTGATCACCCTATACGGGTAGGCTCTGCCCTCGGTGGGGACGTTTAATGAGCTGATGATGATGATGGATAAATAATTACACGCATGTGCAATGGACCCATATAAACGCTGACATAATATTATATAAGCATATGCTTTAGATCAATATCATCGTCATTACAGCTTTATATGCCTTCATCTTTCTTTACAGACAATTAGGTAGTTCAGTCTGTAATGACCTCAATCATCATCATCATCATTACAACCTTATAAATCAACAGTTAAATGAAGGCTTCCCCTTATGTGTTCCCCGATCATAACAACCTGTCCGTCTTCAAGGCAAGAGTGAATAGTCTGTTTCTAGGCAGGCATGATCCTTCCTCGGTCGCATCATCACTTACCATCAGGTGAGATGACGGTATATATCAGCTTACATATGATAAAAAAAATGCCGCGTGAACCGAACCATAGCAGTCGACATCCATCTGTTTCCTTGACTAGGTCATCAGATCATCTGGTTGGAGGTCGTCCTAAGCTTCTTTTTCCGTTACGTGAACGCCACACGAAAATCTTTCTGCCCCATTGGCTATCTAGGTAAGTAGTAATATGATGTTTACCTTATTACATTAACTATTCGCGACAGTAAACTGCAGAAGGGTTATGTTTTTCAAGCGTATGTATGTATGTAGATTTTTATGTTTCGTGCTACAGCCTAAACGAGTTGACAGATTTGAACATTTTTGAGGTGTCGTTAGATTTTTCTTTATAGCGCTAGTATCACTGGGTACATTAAAAATTAAAATGGCGTATTTCGAACGCCATTTGATGTTGGAAAAATTTTTTGACTAAACTTTTCGCTGATGGCCGAAAATGGTCTTCACGGCTTTTACGGACGAGTGGCAAGCACAGCTTTTAGTCCATCATATGGCTAGGCCCAAACGTATTGCATAAAGCGGTCCGAGCTAACATGCGACAAACGCCCCGCCTCCGTTGAAATTAAATAATCAGTGCGGCGCGCGCGCACCGATCAATGTACCGGATAATGCGATCCATTAAACAAACACGCGCGATCTGGTTCCCTATTGATTTACACCGTCACTATCGCCGGTGGAGTAGCAGAACAATCTTGATTTTAGTGTTAATGCCAGTTTTATGGACGCGAGTTATGACTTAATATCGCGAGTGTAAGGGTTTGAGGATTTAGTAGCGTTTGCTTGCACCTTGTATGGTTAACTACGTACATATAAAGAGTAATAACAAAGACAACAATCGACAAGAATACCTTTGTTTTATGTTAGTTGAAAACTTATTAATGCACAAAGTCGTCGCTAATATAGATAAGTTTTGAAATGACTTAAGAGGAACTTAAACAGTGATACTCCTGTGAATTTAAAAGGGTACCAAATCTCAATATAAATTACATTGTATATTTTTTTCTGAGAGCGTCGGTGGCTCAATGGTGTGGACTGTCGCCCTCCTACCGGGAGGGCTGAGGTTCAAATCCCGCCACGTACCAATGTATTTTCGAATTTTCGAAAAATATATTTACGTTATCCGACACTCTTACGGTGAAGGAAAACATCGTGAAGAAACCTGCACACGCCTGCGAAGAGATTCAAAGGTTGTGCGTGAAGTCGTCCAACCCGCACTGGGCCCGCGTGGATGACTAAGGCCTAATCACCCTATATGGGTAGGCACGTGCTCCTCGGTGTTTAATGAGCTGATGATGATGATTACATCTTTCTCTGAGTTTGAGTCACTCACAGATATTTTCAGCAGTAAATAGTATAATGTTGAGCCAAATTCAACATTTTCGTCTCAGTAGTAAATCTCCATGGCACTGCTTTGTAGAAAAACCAGTGCATGCATAGCTAATTGATTCAATGAATCTCAAGATATTGAAGATGGGAAGGATATTTTTACAGACAACCGGGATATGGGTCAATTTATAAATATTTTAATGAATATTGTAAATCTAAACCTTTTGATACTAGTATCTTACTACTTTGTGAATCGATTGTGGATAAGAAGAAGAAACGGATTTTATGTAGGTGAAGGGTGAACCTTTATTATTATAAAAATTAAAGTAACACCGTCTCAAAAGCACTGATACTTTTACCCCCTTAAAACAAAGTATGCAATTCTCAAGTATTTTGTTAGAAACCAACGTGATAGGGCGCACTGCCCGCGGCACTTCGTAACCACCAACCCGGCCCTAAGTTCACAACGATACCTTTCCTACGCGATAACACGATGATGGAACGGGTACTATCTTTGCAAATCGATGTGGAACACCAAATGATCTACGGGAACCGAAATGTCAATGAAGATTTAAAAGCTTTGGCGAAGTTTTCAAACTCAAACTCAAAATGTTTTTATTCAAATAAATCTTTTACAATTTCTTATCATTTTATTTTGCTATGATTGCTTCAGATAGGATCTGGAATCTTTTGGACTTTGAAAATGTAAGAATAACAGGGGTTTTACAGTAGTTTACAAACTTAATTTTGTGACAAAAGTAATATTTTTTTGTAATTAAGGAACATAAATTCGTTATTTATGATTAAAACAATTTAAAATTATATGAAGCTAATTTACTTAAAATACACCTGAAACTAACAAAAAAATGCCAAGAAACTAAGCTCATGAAATTTTAACTCCTGACGAAAATACAATGAAAATAACGGTGAAGTGCAATAAAAACGGCAAGCTGCTAAAGCCAAAGCCATTTGGAACTTCAAAGGGCCAAGGGAACTGGGCACCCAATCACAATTGAACATAGGGTGTTCTCGATACATAAAACATGATTCCTTCTCGCTCGTCGGCCCTGTATTTGCATCACAACAACTCGGTCAAGTGCGAAGCGGTAAACGATGAATATTCTATAAAGGCTCCACGTTTTAGGGTTTCGTATGGGTTTTTGGATTAGAAAACAATGTTTTATGTTATGTTAGTGGGGTTGGTTTCCGCACTTAGTCCGTGCAGTGGACCATTGTGCGTGAGCCATGGCGCCCTTCTGGTCACTCCAGCCAGCCCACCTCCCTCCAAAAGCAGATGAGTCTTCCCGGTCTCCTTAAGGCGTCCGCAAGTGTTACCGGTAAGCCGATAGTTTCCCACGGATCTGGGCTACACCTGTGCACCATGCGCCACCGTTTCCTCCTCCTCCATGCACGCTCTGCACAGAGGGCTGTCCGTGATACCTAGTGTGTGGAAATGTTTGTTTTGTGCGCAGTGTTCAGTGATGGTCCCCATCACCTGAGGCTATATCTGTCCATGCGTAGAATACGCCTACACAGTGTCCTGTCCAGGGATGGCATGGCTTTCCTAGATTGCCTGCGTCCTGGTGTCGAGGTTCACCATTCCGCTGCTGCAGAATACAATTGGGGTCAAATTGTTAAGATGAAAATGGGTAAAAGTAGTATCTCAACAAATCTAAGCCTACAAGGGACTGTTAATGTAAGCTCGTCCGTCAAACAAAGTAATCATGCCATAAACCTGCACTATGGCGGAGTAGGTCCAAGGGCTTAACTGTCATGGGCTGTGAAAAAAGGTACGAATGTTATCATCACAGACATCAGAATATACATTAGTTATAGGCAGTTCCCAGTGTCGCAATTTCTTTTCGGTTCTTACCTGTGAAAAGTTATTATATTTCTTGGTAAATTTACTGATTCATTGCGATGATGGCATGTTACAATTGCACAGGATGGCATATTGGAAAAAAAACGGTAATTTCTTCTAATATTCGTGCGTCTTGAATCGTCTCACAGAGCGTAAACTGGTAGCCAGTGTATGCTCGTTGAGCTTACAGTTGTCGCACTTTAAACGCGGCTTGCCCCATCTCCTGTATTGAGAAATCTGTGGTTATCATCATCATCAGCTCTTTTTTATCACATTGCATCGTATTTTCTATAAACAGTACTACCTCAGTATACGAAATATAAAATCCCTTTCCCACTGAAAGTAGAATCGCAGCAATCAGATACTACGACATTGACCTTATTTGTGTGCATTCCATGTTTATATCTTAGCTGTAAGTTAGTTTCAGACTTATTTGTTAATTTGTTTCGACACATTTTTTTTTCTTTGATTGAGATGTTAAGGGCTGATTGAACGTGCTGCGTTTTCTAAGTTCACGTGGTCCAGTGCCACGGTACCGTTTCACACCGCTCGTTTTCGGCCCCGCCTCATAAATCGATATGGCATCCGCGAACGTGACGAATTCAAATCGATCCACCACAAACATCGGCTAACGCGCAAATCACAGGCAACGGCGGCGCCGCCCGCGGCCACAGATCGCTTTGATACTGCACTGGATGCAGTACATTGCTTCATCCAACCACAAATAAATAAATGTCCACTGACTGAGTCACACAGCGCCATCTAGCTCCAAACTAAGCAGCTCCTAACTAGCCTGTAAGATGGGATCTTAACAATGGATGAACATAATTACATTTTTTTTCTAAATATTATACATAGAAACACCCAGACCAATATAAACAGACATATTATGCACGCCAACTTTACATATGCAAAAATAACAATTATTAAAAAAAATACTGTCTGTCTGTCCATCTTTCTGTCTGTTTTCTCCGGGTAATCTCAAAAACGGCTGGATGGATTAGGACGGGATTTTGGCAGGTAGATGATGTAATAAGTAAAAACAAAAGCTACTTTTTTTTAGACAATACTTTTTATTTAGGAAAAATAAATCAATGTTTTACCGTACAGCGGCCTGCGCGTGACATAACAAAGCGATTTTAGGTTATGTGTTACTGCGGGATCTTATAACGCGGATAATACCGGAGGAACAGCTTGTGTTAAATAAAATATATGTATGCACACTGGGATACGTACTTAGTCAAAAGGGTAGTTCGAACTTCGATAAAGAGGCGCATTTTAGAAACGCATTGATAATACTAGAAAATCACGACAAGCCTTAGTGTGTTCTACCTTTTTAAGGTAGTTTATGACATGTGATAAAAAAGTATAGAAAACTATATCGAAGCAGCAATGTAAGTGTGCGCGAGCGCACCACGATCCAGACAAATGAAACGCAGTGTCGACGGAGCACGCTTGCGCTGGTAAATAGTTCACACTTGACGGACGTGAGGTAGGTTACACCCATAGCCAATATTTTTTTAAGTTAAAGTATACAGGACGGTCAAGACGCTCACCTAATGATAAGTGATACGCCTGACCACATGGTCTCCTCTGTCATCAGAGCGGCATTGAGGAATTATTATTCTCCGTCAATGCCACACTGCACCCGACACCAGCAACAACAGATGTCAGGTCTCTTATACCCTATAATTTTACTAGCTACTATCTCCCCATCCCGAAAACACAAAAGAGCATAGCACTACTGGTTCATGGAACGATATCTGGCACTGCGGTGGTACCTACCTAGACGATTAATGCTTTGTTTTTCGATGAAACTATATATATGTCAGGGGATATTAAGGTATATAATTTTAAATATTTTTGCCTAGTCTAGGCAGTTACTTACATGCTAACACCAGGGCACGTGGGAGAGTGCGCGAGCGCCGCGGGCGGCTTGCTCTCCGCATACATTTACAATCGCGGATGCTCTTGAAAAACTACCATTTTCTACCAATTCTACTAACGCTGGATTTTCGATACTGCTTTTGTCAAGACGTATTTCTTAGTTTGTATTCTAACATTCGTTTTTAGGGTTCCATAGCTAAATGGCTAAAAACGGAACCGTCATAGGTTCATCATATCTGTCTGTCCTTCCGTATGTAACACCTTTTTCTCAAAAAGCACTATACATGAATAAAAAACTTATAATATGTATTCTGTGAATCGCTATGTGAAAATATTTTGGGGTTCGAATACATTGAACAAAAAAATATTATGGAGCCCACACGTGTGGGATATCAATGTATTTTCTTAATAAGATAGTTTGCGTGAGATACACTTCGATTGGGTGTCTGTTATACACCATAAACGGTGAACCACTATTTTCTCATAATGAATTTCTGCCTAAGAAAATGATAATTATGTTATTGTATGTAACTTGCTGCTACGGAACCCTTCGCGGGTGAGTCCAACTCGCACTTGTTGAAGTTTTCAAAGTTCAAGCTCTTTACTTAATTGTGAGCAGTGTTAATTTGTTGATATTCAGCTTTTTAACTTAACATTTCGTGCCTCTTATGTGAAATTAGTTAAGATGTAGAATAGTGGGTATGAAGTGAATCACTAGTCCAAATCTTAGTTTTCGATCTACAATCATATTGACGACCCATCTGTTGCAATAGTTAAGACGTTGGCTACTACATTACCAGTTCTGGGTTCGATCCCTGGCAGTAAAAACATTTGAATGCATGAACATGTCTTGGTCATAATGCTCTGGGTGTTTCTATGTATAATATGTATGTATTTACAGAAAAAAGTATATTTATGCGTTGTTTAGAACCAACATTTCAAGTTTATGCTTAGTTTGGGGCTGGATGACGTTGTGTGTATGTAGTGGTATATAAAGCATCGCCTTTGCTTCTATCCGTATAGCAATGAATGCCATTTATCTATAGATATAAATATGCAAGAGAAACATCGTGGGCGACAGCACAGAGCCTTGCGCGACACCAGCGTCCACAGGTTTAGAGGCCGAGGATGCTACGTCGACAACGTATGTGATGCATCGATCTGTTAGGAAGCTGGTGACCCATTTGCATAAACTCTCAGGAAGCCCATAGGAAGAGTGCTTTATGCCATACCCTATCAAAGGCTTTCGCCTCGTCCAAACTTTCCGCAAGCGATTCGTGAGCGTGAGTGTGTCGTCGAAGGTCAATTTAGGTAACGTTATTAAGGAAACGCTTAAAAGCTGTAGCGTTCAAAATTTTCATATTTTCATTTGTAAATTGACTGGGTACAAGTAATGTATATTTAAAAAGAATGTAATACTTACCATTATTTAATGGACAACTATATTATTAACATTGTCTATAAAGTTAAATTATCTTGAAGGGTTTTTGTAAGTATGTAGAACAAAACAGTTCGAGCTAGTATTTGTAATTGATTTTTTTATATCACTGAATAAAGTTGTATATAATTCCATGTGAGACCGTGACGACGTTGTAACGTGTAGATATCAAGTCAAAATCATTATATTTTTTAGGTTCATAAAAAAATGTATTATTCAAATTGAAAAAACACGAACTTTATGTAACGATAACGGTTACTATAACGGAAACGGTCCTGCTGTCGCAAAAACGAAACCCATAAAAAGCAGCGCAGACATTTCTTAAACAGTGTCACGGCGGAGTGCTAATCACGATTGCCGAGGTACTGATTAGAGAGCCACACACGAAGCTGCAAAAACCCGGCTCCGAATATATAGCAAAAACCGAGGCCTCAATCCTACTAATTCACTTGACAATCAGTGTTGCCACCTGAGTTTTAGAAAAAGGGCTTTTAAGTAGTCAAAAAGGGCTAGATTGAACGTAAAAATATTTTCTGTTCTAAAAGTGCAAAAATGATCATGTCATGAAGTCGTTTGTTTTGGAGCGTCTAAAAAAAGGGCATCATGACCGATGAAATAGCAAAGAAGTATTTGTTAGTGTTTTTGTTGTTAGCATGTCGAAAACTTCATATTTGATAATATTTTCAAGACAGTGAAAGAGCTAGATTGCTCTTTTCAGGCTAAATCGCTAAAAAAGAAGTTCACCCATACTAAAAAGTGCTAGATCTACCTACAAAAGGGCTAAGGTGGCAACACTGTTGACATTACGGCACCATCACGGCACTTTCAATCCAATCGTTTTGGTATTCTGGTTCAACCTTAATGTTCATGTTTTCAAATGGGAATTATAAAGTACAATTAATTGACTGATAGTGTTACCAATTAAAATCCAGTGCAAAATTGTACTATTGAGACAAAATCACGACACTATTAAAGCATTTTAAAGTTAGCGGAATTGGGGCGCTCTTGACAAAAACCTTTGCACTCCTGTGGTCAGCAACGTGCTGGGATTATTTATTAGAACCCCCCATCGAGGATTTGAAGGAACTTCATGCACAAAGTTTGATGATTCAAGTGAGGTTTTGTTTTATACTCTTGTAGTTTAAATGTATGAGTTTATAACTGATTATAAACTCATACATTTAACCTCTGAAGGTTTACCGCCATCTCTTAAAACAGTACTACTACAATGATACGTCGGCATTTTGTACTAGAAAAGGTGATTTAGATAGGTAGAGTTTTTTACTAGATGGTAGACCCGATACTGAGTCGTCTAGGTAGGTACCACGCAGTACCAGATATCGTCCGTAAAACAGGAGTGTATGCACTTTTGTTTTGGGATGAGGGCACTGTTGCTAGTGAAATTACTGAGTATAAGAGACCTCACATGTTGTTTCGGGTGTCGGGTGCAGAGCGGCACTGATGGAGGATAATAACTGTTTATCAGTTGTTAGTCTCAATCAATGCCGCTCTGTCATGGTCAGACGTATCACTTACAATCAGGTGATCGTCCTGTACACTTATATTGTTAAAAAGTAATATTATTATAAAACTGTTTAAAGATTTTGCGGTAACCCGAGAGTGACACAAAAACAAATTATCTTATCTTTTAGTTGCGCCAGAATAGTTATGTTTTATAAGTTTATTTTGATAGCCTGCTATCCTTTGCTAGACAAGACCTCCTCGCCGATTGAAAGGAGTTTTTCCATAATCTCCACGCTCGGAAGATGTTTTCGCTTAATCTCCGATAGCTGCACCGATTTTGACGACTTTAAGGAGCAGATAGCTAATATCATCATCATATTACACTTCGCCACCGAGTGGCACGAGCCTAGCCGTATAGAGTGTATAGGACTTAGTCGTCCACGTATTGTACAATTTGGATCTCTTTGCAGGCGTGCGCAGGTTTCCTCGAAATGCTTTTCTTCACCGTAAAAGCGTCCGATAAACGTAGATATCATTTGGAAAATCAAATCCCGCCACGTACCAATGTCTTAAAAAATGATGTGGCGGGATTTGAATCTGCACCATCCAGATCAGAGGTCAACAGTCCACACCAATGAGCCACCGACGCTAATAATAATAATTAACTAAGGCTACTTTTATTTCCAAACGGATGAAGTCCCAGATGCATTTAGTACTGAACTCATTTTGAAAATTTGGATTATTTTGAACTTATCTTGACATATTATTTTAATATATTTGTACGCCTTTCAGAACCAAGACATAGTGATACTATTGTATAATTGTTCCACCTTGATTGTATGACCTATGTTTAACAAATAAACTGAATTGAATTGAACTGGTCAAAATTAGTACTATACCTTGCCTCCACCAATTAGGCGGTGTTAGAATAGAAGAAAAAGATAATGCCTCCTCCCTAAGGATTCGCGAGTATCGATTCGATAAATAAATCCCACAACAATGGTCATACCCGACCACCATTAGTGGCCATTACGTCATGCATATTAAGCTCGCTTTCATCTCGCCGCCATTGTGCGCTTGCGCCGCTTCCGTGTGCCTTCTACGAATAACGCGCGCAAGGAAAGTGCCTAACTTGCAGAATTGTAGTTTCACGTATTATCCACTTGGAAGCAGGAAAAATAATAGAAAATATTGTGTGCACGCGACCGATTTTGGCACGCCCAAACCAGGGTTTGGGCTTGCCAAAAAGCGGACCTTTATATGGACCTTCCTTCCTTCTTTATTTGAGCCTTCTTTCTATACGAAAGTAAAAGATTTTCCCATAACGTCGACCGAGCGGAGTGTTGTCGCGATTCCCCGTAGGTTCACTCAGTCCCTATTCGCATAACCGGCGTGTGCCGGGCCGCTATTCTCCCCAAACATTACTAGGTTACCTAGTCCTCCCCGCAACGCCCTAAGCAGAGGTTCGAGTTCCACTCTGGGCTTGTTGTGTAACTTTATAAGGTTGAGAGCCAACAGCGCTCGCCAGTTGCCCGGTCAAACTGTAAAGGCCATCTGCGGCCAACGGCAGTAGTCAGTTCGAAAAAAAAAAAATAAAGGTCATCAAAAATCAAGGTCAAAGTAAGCTCATGATGTCTCCAACATGTCTAATGTATTAATTAATCTACTAATATACATTCATGTATGTATATTTTACTTTTTTTCCGTATCCGACGCTTATCCTTTTCTTTATAAAAAATACAAGCGCTGTACTGTTTAAACTGTTTCATTATTACAAATATAATTAAAACAACGAAGACGGCCAAATATAATCACTCTTATCCCCATATAAATAAAGTCGAAAGTTTCAATCCTGAAACGCTGTCGACTGTAAAAAGGTCTTCAGCATCCGTGACCGCTGTCGAAGTAACGCACCACCGACTTTTGTCGTTTCAAAAATATGCCACACGTCGTTTATAAATGGAATTTTCCGCTACAAAAATTTAATAGAGAGAAATTCGAGGCCACGCGATGTTTTATTTGGGCCGAGCTATTTTAAACTGGGCAGGAGTGTCGGTCAATAATGGAGGATGCTTTTCAAGAATGCTAGAATATTTACAGCAACTAGACTGGAGTGGTTACGATCGTTATTGAAAGGCCATCGTTTCTCAATATACGTGACCAGCCCAGTGCCACATTAACTTGATGACCCTGCGAGATTTGTCGGTAAATTAGTTCTTGTACGGATAGCACCGTTTCTGATTTTGTTCCTTAATTATGAGAGAGAGACCCCGAGCACAGCCGTACCCGTTAAGTAACTTATGAACCAATCCAGTCAGTCATTAAAGAAATTCTTATTAAAAAAATTTTTAACAGTTGACGAGTATCCTAAAACAACTGTTTACAAATATAAAAAGATCAAACTCGTATAGTATTGTAACTTTTCCTAGATTATTATCGTATTTTTAAATGTATAATGGAAACATATTTAAGCTAATTATTTGTCATACCGCAAAGTGTCACTAAGTTGTAAGTACTTTACTAAAACTAAAGAACCTTTGTACACTTACTTGCAAATAAAACATTTGAATTTGAATCCTGGAACACGTATCTCGTATGTTAGTACGGGTAGGACGCATTGCTTAAAAGCTTTCGTCTCAAGCATTGTTACATCGTTGACGTCATCGTTGCTAATCCCATGCAATCAGGTAGACGTCACACTATCGGTGAGATTTGTAAGGCGGTACTCATGGATGAATAAAAACAACACGAACGGACTGTCATTAAAATATAAGATGTCCCCAAAATGACAGAGCTGAGAATGTTCATTAAGTTTTATACTGTAATCGAATGGTTTATTTACCTTTATGTATTTTCTGGATTGTTTTCTTTTTGTTTACTGCATTTTTTGCAACACAGGTCATGCTCTTTTTTAGTTTTTTTTCCTAACATAATATAGCTCTGTTGACAGATGCCGTCAAATGTCTTTATATTTAGTGGTTTTCTATACAAAAACTGGCCGGATTTTGACACACTTTTGATGGTAGCTAGACTCCGTCCGTATTTTTAGACTAAGTTTATTAGGACAGCTAGTTTGCTTAAATTTCGATATTCTAGTTATGCGATTTCAACTCGCGGCGTTCTGCGCTCCCGTTTCGTCCGAGTTTCGTACCAAAATGGTTTGTGACTTGTTATTATGTTATTAACATTAGAAATTACGACATCTTATTGTGCGTAGTGGCTAGTTCTGGTGTTTATATCGTTATGGGCACAGTATTGTAAATAGCCCATTGTATCGAGAAGGTAACTGGACGCAATTAAATTCAATACGTTAATTGTTGCACTGAGATATTTTAATGAGCTAAAACTACTGGTCTTGTTAACTGGTTTAGTGCTTTTTATTTGGCTTTGTCTCTGTGTTGGATGGTATTAAATGAATGTAGATTGGAGGGTGGTTTTTATTAACTTGAAAAGTACCAGTTTCAGTTATAAGACGTTTTTGGCAGAATTTTCATTCAGTTTCACTTGTCAGTAGTGTGCTTGTGCCTTTTTGATTTTGTACTCTTTTAGCGACGCTTTAAGGTCAATATTCAAATGAATAATTGTATGTTATAGATATAACAATAACTACAAGTATGTATAGTGCGGTATGTACGACTCGGACATTTTTTGGTTGACGTTTCATCGTGATTGTCCATTTTGTCCGTTTATTGTTTATCGAAGGCTACAATTAAATATTCAGTGTAATTAACTACATTGCCTTTATGTTCAAATGTTTAACGTCTCTACTCAAACAAAGTTGTTTTCTTTAACATTACTTGTTTACATTGTACCAACATTGAAATGTTTAATCCAAAAAGAGCCAAACAACCTAACATGCCTGTCACTAACGTCTTGACACTTAACTCCTTGCATAGCCAATTTCGACCCACACACCTGAAGATACGATCTTAAATCGCACCTCGTACTCTTATTGAAGATAAACCTGACAGTTGAATTTTAAGCCCATAGGTGGTGTTGGTGCCAATTACTTGATTCTTTCCGCCCGATAGCATCAGTGACGTTTGTAAAGCATGCTTATCAAATTAGAGGTGGTTGGTTTATCTTTAGTGGTAAGCTGGTTTGGGGTTAGAACTGAAGGTACGTAAAAAGAAGATTTTAACGTATAAGAGAAATTCAACTGTTCTTACGCAAATGAGTCTGGAATAAGATCGCCTGTTTTTAATTATTCCATTTTCAATGAAAGAACATTATGGGTATTTTCTATGTATAATATGTATGTATTTACAGAAAAAAATATATATATATATGTATTTTCTGTTGTTTAGTATCCATATACATGCTATCGCTTAGCTTGGGGCTAGATGGCGCTGTGTGATATTTATATTGTAAGCTAAAATGCAGGCCGATGCAGGTTCTAAGTGACTTTTTGCCGTTGGTCGCGAATGGCCTTCGCTGCTTCACCGGACAAGTGGCGAGCCCCACCGAGGGGCACGAGCCTACCCGTATAGGGTGTGTAGGCCTCAGTCATCCACGCGGGCCCAGTGCGGATTGGCCGACTTCACGCACAACCTTTGAATCTCTTCGCAGGCGTGCGCAGGTTTCCTCACGAAATTTTCCTTCACCGTAAGAGCGTCGGATAAATGAACATATAACTTCGAAAATCTGACATGACATTGGGATTTGAACCTGCATCCTCCAAATAGGATGGCAACGGTCCACACCAATGAGCCGCCTACGCTCTATGAGCGACCGACGCTCTTTTCCAAGAAAGAAGTATTTCCATTTAGGCTAGCAGCACATTTCTATGTCCTCTGGTGTTGCAAGTGTAGATGGACGACGGTGTAGTTAACCATCAGATGAGCCGGCTGCTCGTTTGCTCACATAAAAACCAAACTGATAAAATTCAGTGACTTAGACAAAAATGTGCTCCCTGTAGTTACATATTTGACTAAAAAGGTTTTTTTTATCAAAGCAAACACTTTAAATGAAAAGAAAGTTTAACTGATTTTAAGAAAAGGTCAACTTTCTTAATTTTCTTACTAAATTGATTTCTTAAATTTCTTATTCTTTCCCTATTACCACACATTGAATAAACACCTATTTTACGGATGAAATTGTGTACCATTTATTATTATTTCTCTCTCGAGGTCACGTTGATTTCTCAGTTACCATAACCACGGTAACTTCAGTCACTGTCATTAGTGTTGTTTCAAAAGTCAACTGATTCAACGCCACATGTGAGCGTATTTTTCAACAAATATTGTCTTTCTAGTCCCAAAACATGCGTGTTCATTGTACACTCACTAAGAATAGTGTGAAAACGTCTAATTTCTATGCGTCGACCGATATCGGATCGTGCGTGCGCGGGCGCATGCCGTGCGGTGTTCCCATACTGCATAACGCAATCCGCAAGGGCTGCGTTTGGCAAAATCTTATTGGATGATACTATGTTTATAAACTGATTGGTAAAATTATCGCTGAAAACATTGGATTTGTTGTAAAGAAACCACAAAAGTTAAGTATTTGCTTGGAACTATAAAATAAATATCCAATGACATTCAAACAACGCCTTCTAGTCCCAAACTAAGCATTACCCAGGTGGGTTTGAGATAGAAATAATCAAAAGTATGAGCATGTATTCGTTTTAGATGATAGATTTTGTTATCAGCTTTTTTTCTTCGTCCTCTCTCTGCGAGTAAATTTTGTAGTTTTCATCATAATAATCAGCTAATTATACGCCACTACCCAAAGGCCTACCCGTAAAGGAGGGTGTATAGGCCTTAGTCGTCCATGCAGGCCCAGTGCCAAGCCCAGTGCGAATTGGCCGAATACACTGACAACCATTACATTAATATGTAGGCGTGCGCAGGTTTCCTCACGATGTTTTCCTTCACCGTAAGAGCGTCGGATAAACGTACATATAATTTCGAAAATTCTAAAACACATTGGTTCGTGGCGGGATTTGAACCTGCATCCTCCAGATCGGAAGGGAACAGTAATATTCCTAGGAATTAATATAAACGAAAAAAGCAATCTGTAAGCAGCTGTTTTAAGTTACCGGGCCAGTATAAATAAGGTGGTTGAACTTAAAAGTAGGTAATTTGGCCATGAGGTAACAGTTCATTTTGACGACCCATATGGTGCAATGGTCCAGACGTCGGCTGCTACACCAAAGGTTCCGGGTTCGATCCCCGGGCAGTACAAACATTTGTGTGCATGAACATGTCCGTTTGTAATGGTCTGGGCGTTTTCTATGTATAATATGTATGTATCTACAAAAAAAGTGTATATTAGTATGTTTATCCGTTGTTTAATACCCATAATACAGGCTACACGCTTAACTTGGGGCTAGATGGCGCTGTGTGAATGTCAGTGGATATTTATTCCTAGGGATCAATATAAACGAAAAATAGCACTCTGTAAGCAGCTGTTTTAAGTTAGCTCAGTATGAATAAGGTGGTAGATATATATTTCGGAAAAGGGGTCATTTAGCCATAGTTTGGGGATTAATAGACCAGGGACGTCTTGTCCCAAAATGTTGTACAGTATCAAATAACCCTAACGTGCATCCCTGGAACCCACGTAACCAATTGTGCGTTGAACATTAGCGCGAGTGACAGCTACAAGGGGCTTGTTACCGCCGCAGATGCATATCATACGAACGGCTACTGTTTTCGTCTCTTTTACGCGTGTATAGAATCTTCTAGAAGAGTCGAGAAATAATGAAGAATGTAGAAGTCGACTTCATGGTATATTTGTACTGAATAGTCGACGAGAGCTGGCGACCCGTCGGCATTATGATCTGCAGCATCAGACTTGAGAACAACCTGCAGTAGACGTGGTTTGGCTGAGAGCCATCTGCGCTTGCCAATTGCCCGGAGAAGCTTTAAAGTCCATATGCGGCCAATAGAGGTAGTAAGTTAAAAAAAAGTGGTTTAGTGAATAAAAAAAATATTGAGTTGTTACGACTTTACGTTGATTTTTTTGATTCAAATTCAAATTTCTTTATTTCAGACAATATTGATCCGTGGGTTAGTTCAGTTAACTACTATTTTGTTAACTCCTTAAGTATCTTCAAGCGCGCTTGTAATAGAAATAAATGATCAACCAAAATAAAATATTTTTTCATTTTGGTAAAATTTAAAGTAATTTAATTAAGGATGGTCACTTGACCATACTAATACTTATTAATAAGGCATCTAATGAAAAATCCTATGGGATGCTGCCTGCCCTGTTGCGCAGTTATACACAATGCGATAGATGATAGTAACAAATATTTTATATAAGAATTGAAAATATCTATAAAAACAGAATATAAGTAGTTTGTGCAAAGCATCGTTCTTGTATAGGTAAATAGTATGATGGTTCTAACTATAATCTGCCTGGCTAAGGCTTGAACATACTTATAATTATTTTGTCAAATTATTTATGTTATATTTATTTTTTTAAGGACAACCAACATTACAACGATGATATCACTCACAATTATTCACTTAAAAATAACAACAAATCGCTGTTATACTTAAGGCTGCCACGACATTTACTAATACATAATATGCCTTTAAACAATTGACTTTAATTTAAATAATTAAAAAAAATTAAGTTATTATTATAAAAAGTATTTTTGGACATAAATGCATTTAATAACAAAGATTTAAAATTTACACAGTGAAAATGGCATATCATTTTGTACTTCACACATTCACATTATTTTTGAAAAAAGCCTATTACAAATATTAGTTTTATCAATCAGGAAAATAAATTTACAAAATAAATAAAATAATATTATATTTCAACGTTTCGAATCACTTCCAGTAAAAGTGTGTTCGCCGTCGCCCCTCGGGTGTAAATGGGTGCATAATAAGTGCCCATTCAAAATCATCCAGACGCATTCCTTACTCTTATAATAGGGATTCTTCTTATACACGTGTTTACCTTGGACGTTTGTATGCCCGGTGGAATAATGATTTACAATGTGTGTTTGAATATAGAGGGACAACTTGGAACCCCCTGCATCTAGTTAGCGTTTCTTTTGTGTGTTTTCGGTGGGGTTTGCGATGGTTGTTGCGAAAGGAACAGAGATTGTTTTATTATTTAGGACCAACTGAACCAATACTATTACCACCAGTGGTAGAATCAAATTTGACATTCATAAATGTTCTTTATACCTTGACCTGAATGAACATGTTTAGATTTTTTGATTTTCAATTCCTCGTCCTCCGTCTTTCTCATCCAGCCGCTACCAGCGATCTTTCGCAAGTCGTCTTCCATTAGGCTGGGAGGCATCTTACTCTTGCCAAGATGAGGTCCACTCCAGAACTCTAAAAAAATCAGGACTTCTGACTCGTAGATAATAGAGAGTATAATAGTTAAAGTTAGGAGTGTGGTAAGACCTATGCGACGTTTCATCACATATGATACAACATGGAATAGCATATAGTGCTCAAAGTGGATCGCATATCCCGATAATTGGAGCTGTTTGGATGCCAACTGAATGCAACTGAACAGGAATTCTGGTGTCGCTGGAATTCCGAGCATGGTTGCATCCGATAGCGTTGCAATTAATTCAGCGATATTCGTGTTATTGGATTGACGGATGCATTTGTTGGTGCAGCTTCAGTGCGTTGGAATTGGTCTTAAGGCCTTGATTTGCAAGACTGAATATCAAAAAGTCTGTATAATTTAGGTCCTTAAAGAACACTTATGTCAAATTAAAATATTCTTAATTGCTTCGTTTTTAAGAATTGGACATTTAATAATTTTTGATTTTATGATATTATTAAAAAGCCTAGTTTGACTTTGAATAATTTTTATATGTAGTTTAATTACTGGATATCAGTTTATAAGTTAAATATATATTTTCGCAACATTTGTATGGCTTCTCTGGCAAACAATAGAGAACTGGTTTTAGTGTTCCTTACCTCTGAACCTATGTTTTACAAATAAATTATTTATAGTCAGAGCATTAATCTAAGCTCAACGCTCAGACACTTAGAGGATAAACTTTAGACCATGGAGCTAGTTGAAGTTATCGTTACTTAAGTTAGCCTTAGTTTACCTAATTATCGGTCGGAAGGACTCCTAGTTCTAAGTTCAGCTATTCCTACTTGTTTCCGATGTTGCGAACAAATAAAAATAATAAAAATAAAATAAGGTAGATGTTTGAACAATTTGTATTTAAAGCAGAAGTACAAGTTGATATATAAAAAAGAAACAAAAACAATTTATATTAAAGTACAAAAAATAAAATGTCAAAAGAGGTCGAAATGGCGTTAGTAATACTACTAGCTGAATCACCTGGTTGGCTGCAAATAAAGATGATTCCGTGAACCAGGGTGGGTTCTATAATTTAAAATAACTTGCAGATGAATGTTTAAAATAATTTAAAGAATAAGGCCCAGACAGTTTTGGGACAAAACATCCAACAGGGAACACTTTTTACTTAGCCTTATAATGGAACTGCCATTATTAGCTCGCCTATCAAGTGTGGAGGAACACCAACTCTTCACCATCACGGAGAAGGTCCTTAGTCCAGCAGTGAACTGACACGAGCTGAGCATAAATATCCACTTACATTCACAGCGTCATCTAGTCCCACTAAGCAATAGCCTGTAATATGGATACTAAACAACGGATTAACATACTCATAAACTTATTTTAACTATATAAACCAATGATGTAAAAATATGGATTCGTGATATGCTCACAAAACAATCAAAAAAAGAGTTCCGAATGCAGTGACAGCACACATACACATTTTTCTAATTTCGAACACATTTTCCTAAACAAAAAAGTACAAACTGTACTCTCTTCGGCGGTTCGTTTTTGAGGCACGGATGGCGTATCAACCTTTATATATACAGAATACCATTGATATAAACAGACAAGTTCATGCACACAATTGTTTCTGATGACCGGGGATTGATCCCGGAACTCTTGGTGTTTCAACTGTTACATTACACCGTATGAGCCATCATATAATAAAGCCTGCAATGCATTTCAGAAACAGCAAAAAAATACATCTGATTATACATGAGTTTATCTGATTTCCAACAAGCACAATGCTCAATAATAAATACTGGAGCGTGGGGACAAATGAAACTATATTTCATTGTATTAAACCTTATTCTAAGATTTCAAAGGCCCCTGCGGTGATATATGGAGCTTACAATGTCCTACTTATATTATAAACGCTACAGTTTGTAAGAAGGACGGATGTTTGTTCCTCTTTTACGAAAAAGCTGATGAATTGATTTTGATGAAACTAGGATAATATGACTAAGGCCAACGTTGATTTTAACTTCAATTTAGTTAGAAAGGGATAGCGCTATATACGTTTAATAGCGGCATCCCTTTCTAACTCTTTTTAAGTAAAGATCAATATTTGAGTCTCGTTCTAGAATACGAGCCTTAAACATTAGAATAACACATACTTAGGCTACCATTTATAAATTGTAAATTGACCAAAAATGACGATAAGTTTCCTACCTAAGGAAAAAAACCTATCACCTGCGAGCTATAGGTACTGGCGTGCGCTGCCAAAACTGTTAAACTAATGTAATCAATTAAGGTAATGTTTATCTTTAATAGATAATATTAGGTACTTGAAATTCTTATCCTGCGCAGACGAAGTCGCGAGCACTAACTAGTCTGTAATAAAGTGCTAAATTCGATAGTTAAGTAACATTGTTATGTGTTCTATGTATGATATGTATGTATTTACGAAAAAAAAAATGTATTCATGTATCCGTTGTTTAGTACCCATAAAACAGGCTTCACGCTTAACTTGGGGCTAGATGGCGCTGTGTCAATGTCAATGGATATTTATTTATTTATGTCTGTAATGGACTTGAGACTTCAGACAAGCAGTGGGGAATTATTTGAAATTGAATTTCGTACTGAGCATTGATTTATGGGTTTACAAATTCTTGTTAGTACTTTAACTTCCAAAGGTTTAGCTGGAAAAGTAGTTATTGTTATATTTTCAACCGGTGTTAAGAGCACCATAAAAAAATGACTTTTTTAACGAAAGCTTTTACGGTTTTTTAATTTTTTTTTCGAACTGACTACTGCTGTTGCTTTTGCTTTACAACGTTGCTTTACAGCTTCACCGGGCAAGTGGCGAGCGCAGATGGCTCTCAGCCTTAATATTTACACAACGAGCCTAAGGGCGCCCCGAACGGGACTCGAACCTGGGCTTAGGGCGTTGCGGGGGGGGGGCTTGGTAGCCTAACATATGTTTGGGGAGAAAAGCGGCCCGGCACATGCCGGTTACGCGAATAGGGTCTGTGCGAACCTACAGGGATACGCGACGATGGCCCCGCCGGCGGGGCGGAATCTCGGTTGTCGGTTTGTGGAGTGTAACTTTAGTTTTAGCTATTTCGGCCGCCGATGCGGCGGCGACCGTGGTAGGGTAAGCTTTTACGGGTGGACCCTTCTTCTGTATGAAAAGAAAGATGATTCGGAGAGCACGTTAAGCTATCTGGCACGAATACTTAATGCTATGCTTTGCGAAAAAGCCTGTGCACTTTAGGGGGACATTATAGGCCAATGAAACTACCAATCCCTGAAATCCTATTCGTTGTGCTATCTTCATTACAGCCTAATTATGTCCACTGTTGATCGAAGGCCTCCTAATAATTTCCACGCAGGCCGATCCCTAGCTNTGAGACTTTAGACAAGCAGTGGGGAATTATTTGAAATTGAATTTCGTACTGAGCATTGATTTATGGGTTTACAAATTCTTGTTAGTACTTTAACTTCCGGAGGTTTAGCTGGAAAAGTAGTTATTGTTATATTTTCAACCTATTTTAACGTAAAATGTCAACAACATTAATAAAGTCTTTTTTAACGAAAGCTTTTACGGTATTTTAATTTTTTTTCGAACTGACTACTGCTATTGGCCGCAGATGGCCTTTACAGCTTCACCGGGCAAGTGGCGAGCGCAGATGGCTCTCAGCCTTAATATTTACACAACGAGCCTAAGGGCGTCCCCGAACGGAACTCGAACCTGGGCTTAGGGCGTTGCGGGGGGGGGGGGGGCTTGGTAGCCTAACATATGTTTGGGGAGAAAAGCGGCCCGGCACATACCGGTTACGCGAATAGGGACTGTGCGAACCTACAGGGATACGCGACGATGGCCCCCGCCGGCGGGGGCGGAATCTCGGTTGTCGGTTTGTGGAGTGTAACTTTAGTGTTTGAGCTATTTCGGCCGCGATGCGGCGGCGACCGTGGTAGGGTAAGCTTTTACGGGTGGACCCTTCTTCTGTATGAAAAGAAAGATGAATCGGAGTTCACGTTAAGCTATCTGGCACGAATACTTAATGTTATGCTTTATGATTTGCGAAAAAGCCTGTGCACTTCAGGGGGACATTATAGGCCAATGAAAGACTACCAATCCCTGAAATCCTATTCGTTGTGCTATCTTCATTACAGCCTAATTATGTCCACTGTTGATCGAAGGCCTCCCCTAATAATTTCCACGCAGGCCGATCCCTAGCTGTCGACATCCATCTACTATCCGCCACCTTAACCAGGTCATCCGTCTATCTGGTTAGGGGTGCCGACCCCTAAGCGAAGCGTAGCGTAGGCCGCTACGCTTCGCTTTCCGTTACGTGGACGCCACTCGAGAACCTTTCCGCCCCATCGGCCATCGGTTCTACGCACTATGTGCCCTGCCCACTGCCACTTCAACTTGCTAATCCTCTGGGCTATGTCGGTCAACCTACTTCTCCTACGGATATCCTCCGTAGGAGAACTAGGTTTAACTAGGCCCTCTCCAAAGCACGCTGAGCAACCTTGAGTCTATTCAGCCTTAGTGAGCGACCACGTTTCGCTTCCGTATGTCATAACTGGCAACTCACACCGTCAAAGACCGTCGTCTTGATACACTGAGGTATTTTGGACAACAGGTAGGTCTTAAATGAACATGGACAAGACAAGTCATGTCTAATACCCATGTCGTACTATTACCGATATCAGTTGGAA
>PQWD01013182.1:0-15743 GCA_019425675.1 Leucinodes orbonalis
AAAACTTCATGGAATATTGATGAAGCGCGCTAAATTCTAATTATTTGTTATAATAAAATTCATTTTTTACTTTTTTCCGTTATGTATTATTAAAACATCTATGGTTGTTTCTGTATAAAGTAAATAATCATCATTATCAGCTTAAATGTCCCCACCGAGGGGCACGAGCTAACCCGGATTTTTAGGCTTAAGTCGTCCACGCGGGCCCAGTGCAGATTGGACTACTTCACGCAAACCTTTGAATCTCTTCGCATGTTTTCCTTCACCGTAAGGGCGTCGGATAACGTACATTTAATTTTGAAAATTCGAAAACACATTGATACGTGGCGAGATTTGAACCTGCTCCCAACTTGTCGGATGGCAACAAACCACACGACTAAGCCACCGACGCTAATAATATGTTAGTATAAGTATATTATCTACTACCTTCAATACAAGGCAGTAATCTAATTTATACTAATACTAATCTATACTAATATATAAAGCTGAAGAGTTTGTTTGTTTGTTTGAACGCGCTAATCTCAGGAACTACTGGACCCGATTTGAAAAATTCTTTCTGTGTTAGATAGCTCATTTATCGAGGAAGGCTATAGGCTATATATCATCACGCTACAAATAATAGAAGCGGAGCAGCAATGAAGAATGTTACAAAATCCGGGGGGAAATATCTTACTTGGAGATTCCGCTGCGTACGCTGCGTAAACGGTTAAAGTTTCGCAAAAGTCATGTACGAGAGTACCTTTTTAAAGGTCTACAAAGTCCGCGACAGCATACGTCTATATTTTAAGGTTAGCTCTCTATAACATATTTTTACCTAAAAAATTTTTCTAAAATTATGCATCATTTTGCGAAGCCTATTTTCATAAATATGATATTAATCTTATTCCAAATAATACATTATTTATCACAAGTATTTCATTTAAACAAAATTGCCCTTTACATCATTCAATTTAAATGAATTCATATGAAATATCGCAGTTTCAACTAACCTATATAAACGAAGTAGCGAATTAAAGAGAGCGTTAGGCCAAAGTAACTATTCCACGCGGACGAAGTCGCACGCAAAAGCTAGTCTACTATATAAAAATAAGTCGGGTTTTCCTTCCTGACGCTATAACTCCAGAACAAATGGCGCCACTGCCACGAGTTACATAGGCTCCGTTAAGAATCTTAATTAAAAATAGAAATACCGTGAAAAGTGCATACGAACTCACAATAATACAGTTATTGTTGATTAGTTGCGTATTAATTGTTATAATTTGTGTTTAATTATTAGGCAAATTGTATAAATAAGTGAAAATAGTTCGAACTAATACCTACACACCTTTGAATTTATTTATTCAATAAAAATTTACTCGATTATAAGAAGTTTACTAGTGCATTAGTTTAATAACTAATAAACAGTGCAATGTTGGAGAAGTTTTATAGTGAGTAAAATGAAATTGCAAAACAAAGATAACGGTAAAATTCAAAAGGACTGTCTAAGCAATAGGAAACAGATCGTTCAAATAGAACATCATAATACAGAAACAAATGAAATAGTCAATTCTGAAGAAAAATATATCACGTGCTCTATTCCCCAGGGTAGCGTTCTGGCTGTGTACTTTTCCTTATATATAAACGACCTACCCAAAATATTAATCAAGAAATAGCATTACCAATAATGTTTGCAGATATGTGTCTATTTAATTAAATGTGAAAGAAACTCCAACCCTAACATTCTTTTTTAGAGATATATTAAATAATGTAACAATGGTTAACCCAACACAATCTCAAAATTATCCCTTGAAAACAATAAATACATTTCGACCATATGCAATTCCACCACTAAGTTTAAATATAACACTTGGCAAACACAAATAAAAATACAGAAAATTTTAACTTATTACGAATACAGATTGATTCAAATATCAACTGGAAATTTCATGTTAATGAAATTAAAAGCAAACTTGCAAAATTCATTTACGCCTTGTTGAAATAAATCATTTCAAATTCAAAAACAGCCCTTTAACATATTACGCATATGCACACTCATGGCTCAAGTACGGAATAATGCTATGGGGTAATAGCGTGAATGCAAATGACTGTTTTTACTACAAAAAAAATGCATCCGAATCATAGCCCAATAAACAATATTGAATAATTATTATATATATAAAAATAAATATTATACAAAATGTAGATAGGTATACCTACTTAAAAATGTTTTCGTTTACTCAATATAAATTATTTATATAAACAACTTATACTATTATGTAATTAATATAATTATATTTAATGTTAAACGTATTTGGCGCTCTGAAACTGTAGCCTTAGTTTTAAATACCTAACAAATGTTGCAATCCCTGACAGGTCATGTTGAGAAACCTGTACTAATATTATAAGACCAATTTTTACCAACATGCGCAATAAATGAACATGAATATGAACGCACGAACCGATTTCCACGGTTTTGCATTCGCTGGAAAGGTCTCGGGATCCGTGAGGTTTATAGCAAATAAAGTTCAGGAAAAATTTCAAAAGAAAAGCGGGAAAATCTTTTTCACATACAGCGCCATCTCTGATACATAGCATGTACTACAAACCAATATTTTAAGTAGATGGCATCTTTGATAACATGTTACATAAACGAAGCCATCTGGTGGCGAAACATAGTTCGCTGGGTTTGTTAGTAATGTATAAAGTTCATACTTAACGTTTTGGATTGAGATGACAAGGATCTTTTCATAGTAGCACCGGAGTTGCATCTACCGTAAGCACACTTCCAGCAACAATGGCGCCGACGAGTGTCGCCGTGGGCGCGCAATGAGTGCTTAACATTTTCAGCAAATCCTGTGCGTCACAGTCGCTTGTCGGATTAACGTCCTAGATATAGTACGATAGGTTTTTAACCAAATCCAAACCATATCGTTAAATTTTTACAAGGTTAAAACGATTTGTTATCAATTGATTGTATTTATTATACATAACGTGTTTTATGAAACTACAAAACAAAATGAAGCTCGTGTAATTTTAGGCTATTAACAAACTTGAATCCTATAAAAATTGTATTTAGTTTTGCTTAACAATTTAACCGAGTCTACGCTTCGGATGACTACGATCTTTTCACAGTAGCACCCGGAGCGTTGCATCTACCGTAAGTACACTGTCAGCAACAATAGCGCTGTCGAGTGTCGCCGCGGGCGCGCAATGAGTGCTTGTCACTTTCCGCAAATCAAGTGCGTCGCAGATGCCTGTCACGATCCGCCATCCGAATAACGTCCTAGGTACACTGACTTTTGAATCTGGTCCAAACTGGATTAAGCTGGACGCAAACTTCGAACTACCGAAGCGTAATGACTTTCATGACTTTTATTGTTTTTGTACAGACTCTGCTTACAAAAGTTTTATGGATAATGCAAGTCAAATTGTTTGGACGCATTTTTAATTTTAAATTATAATATGTTTTATGTAAATATACACCTTGACACTGCATTGCTGTTTTACATAATTATAGGGGCCAGCTTTACAATAATCGATATACTTAAACATCGAATCATCATTTTTTTATTAATTTAAGAGCATATTCATATAAGTTGTCAAAACAGTCCTAAGATTTTATTTTTTTTAAATATTAATACCAAATTTTCAAGCCATGTTATCTACATACATAGTGAGGCAAATGAGCAAACGGTACAACCTGATGTTAAGATACCGTCACCCACGGATATTCGGAATTTCAAAGAGGCAACGACTGCATTTAATATGAAACTGGGTATAGGAAGGGGATTTTGAGTCTCCGCTAACCTCACAAACTTGACGAAGCCACGCAATGATTAGTTTCACGCCGGTTTTCTGCGAAACCGTGGAAAAGCCGATTGAGCTAGCTTATTTGTGACAAAGCATAGCAGTCCCACATGAAAAAACGTTCAAATAACAAATTCCTGATTGTATAGTCCTACTGCAACATAATGCATACACTGTAGATGAACTCCGGCTCGCGTGGAGAGGGGAACGGGTAAAGATTTTGGTAACAAAAACTTTTCCACCGCAACTCGTTGTGCGTGCAAATATATTTCAAAGAGCTCCAAGCGCTCGACACGAGTACCGATGTCGTATAAATTGTTATTTCTGTCTACATGTAAAATATGATGCAGTATGATGTCGCAAAAATACTCGAACCGAAAAGCACGTACGTTATTTGTATTGTATTTTTCCTTCGTGTGCATATTCGATTTAAAATTACTTTCAATAACAGCTTAACTTCGATGGGTTCGCAATACATTTTAGAAATCAAGTAGTGTCCCCGTTAACAACAAGGCTTTAAAATAACTTTCGACATTGAAGGGTTTCGGGTTGTAGCCCGCTGGTTCATTGCGTCTAAATCTCGTGTATATTTCACATTCATTTTTCACTGTTGACTTTACAGCTTCACCAGCAAGTAGCAAGCGTAGATGGCTCTTAGTTTTAGAATATTATTCAACGAGACTCCAATTTAGGCGGTGTTGCAGGTAAAACCAGATAGTATATTTTTGGGGAGAATACGATGGAGCGATCCGGCCCATAGCGATATGTGTCTGCTTATTATTTAACCTAAACTAAAACAAGTTATGTTCGTGATTAGGCAGGAAGTACCGATATCAGTTGAAATTATTTATTTATATTTATTCACGATGTTTTCCTTCACTGTAAGCACGCCGGATAACGAATATTTAATTTAGAAAATAAATTAAATGAAAAATGAAACTTCATAATGACAGCTGTTTACTGAATTATTTCCCTGATCGCAGAAAATCTCTTATAAATAAATATAAATATCCACTGACATTCACACAGCGCCATCTTGTCCCAAGTTAAGCGTGAAGCTTGGAATATGGGAATTAACGGATAAACATACTTACATATTTTTTATTTTTGTATATACATTCATATTATATATAGAAAACACCCAGACCATTACAAACAGACATGTTCATGCATACAAATGTTTGTACTGCCCGGGGATCGAACCCGGAACCCTTAGTGTTGCAGTCGACGTCTCAACAGCAAAACCAAATGGGTCGTCTCCGGATTTGACAACGCTTCACGCGCCACTTATTATGCATCCTCCTACATGAATTAAGTTTTCGTTAGCAACCAAAATCGTCTCCGTAGCGTAAGCGTCGTGTTTACGTAAACAGGTGTAAAATGGATCGTTATGCGGCCAAATTACCATAATGTTTGTTGTCGAAATATTCTCTCGTCGAAACGGAATATGTAATGAGCGGGCCGAGTCAGCCGGCAGATTTTACGCGTTTATATGGTTTGATGTTCGCTAAAGGTGAACCAGTCATTTTATACAGTCATAAATTTAATTTATACTTTATTCGTTGGATTATTTACAAACACATGCGGATCAGTGTTTTACGCTTGTAAAACGTAAGCGTAGTCGTAATGGTGACTTATGGTGGACTTTCTTGCTACGAAGCCTATACGAGTATTTGCCTATTATTAGGCGGCTGGCTCGGGTCCAGTATCATTCGCCTCCACTGCTAAAGCATTACTGCACCAATACCATAAAATAGTTGAATTTTTATTATACATTATATATTAATTTACATTAAACTCGAAAATTCTTATGCCTTGTTAAAACTTTGTTGAAATCTTTAATATTTTAATTTCTTTCTGAAATTAAAATATTAAAGAGATTTCCTGAATTTATTGTAGAATAGTTTTTGCGTTTACAAAACTTTTTCCTCATTTATTTAAAAAAATACTTTCATTATTGTAGGACTTCAAAAACACATCTTATTTATGTCTCTACTAGTAATTCAATACAATGTCATACATTATTAAATTATATACTTGATTTACATCATAATAACAAGTTATGAAAATCACTTTGAGACGCTTTGTCTTTTGTAAATCTAAAGTCGGCATGCAGCATTACGAATAAAGTAGGTACATACTCGATGAATTCAATCGCAAACATGCCAACCCTTCCCCGTTCAACCGCCTAGTTTCCCAACAAGCATTGCTGCGGGAAAACTTACGTATTCTTATTAGTTCCAAAACAAAGTTTATCAAATTTTAACTCCGCTAAAGGCATTATGTTCGCCTGAACTAACGCACAATCAGACTGGCTTAAAGCCAGATCTATTCACGATAACGGGAGTTAGCATTTAGAGCAGGCTCGCTTTTGCCTGATGCTGGTGGAACATGTATCATAAAGGTTTACTTACATCTGATAATTCTATTTAATCATGCCGAGAATTAATTAGTGTTTCGAACATTAGAAATAGTAGCGCTTTTCAACACTAGATGTACATAGTTAGGCGTTTAAATATATTTTTTTAATTATATTTGAAGTGATAATATTATGTATGGTAAGAAGTACACATTCTTATTGCATTAATTCTAGAAAGAATACGTAAACATGAAAATTACTAAACACATACACATAAATGTTTGTGACAACGTTTTAGATACGATCCCTATACACATACAGGGATCGTATCTAAAACTAATAGCGTAAAAAGAGACTCGTTATTTCAACTTGACGTGGTTATTATATCTAGCCGTTGAACCTTATAGTTTGAACACAGATTTTAATGTTATTTTGAATTATAGGATGAAATTTGGCTTGAACTATGTAAATGGTTTGATAAATAGTGCTTACCGTGTCAAAAAACTTAAAATCGAATCGCTGGCTAGTGCAACCTAATTTAAAGTTTACACTTCATGTCTTTAAGCCGAGCCAGCTGTTCCTTCTGAGAATGCGATTTAGTTTTCCAACGTCATATACAAGACGCTTCTTAAAGTTTTGAATCATTTTATGGGAACATAACATTGTTTGCAGCATGCTTACTGAATTGTATAATACGCGTTGTAACATGTTGATTCGCTTGTCGATATTTATATTACCAGTATTTCTGGGAAGTTTCAGGAACATTCCATAATAAATATGTTTCGAAAAATTAAAGAGACTTCTAGGTGGCCAGCAGTATCGGTAGCTGGCAACGTCGGTAACACAAGGAGGGCACACGGTATTACAGTGAGCTTCATAGACTTATGTTAAGGTAATCATATTACTAATAAATAAGTATCCTACATTGACTCATAACTTCAAAACAAATACGTCAATCACAAAAATACCCTCTCAGTATTTTAACTTACGACCTATCAGTTATCCCTTCTCAAGACCAATGACTCGTACAACTCTTATTATACATAAAAATAACAAATTTCAAGATACATATTTTTAACATGACAATGTACCTTTTTATAAACCTCACTATGGAATAGGTTATTAAAAGAGTATCCGAGCCCCTGTGAAAGATGTTCGAATTTCCAGAACTTTCAGATATTATTGATACTTTAAGCTCGGCAAGTCTACCGCTAATACCCACTACCGCCCAAATAGATTGCCTTCCGCCGATCGATGCGAAACGAGATCAAACAAGTGAGAAAATTCTTAATTACTTCTGTGCGGATTATGTGCGAATACCTCGGAAACAGTTCGCAAACAGAAATACGATACGTGTTCATGAAAGTCCACTAAGAGTTAAGAATTAATTCAGCGGATGATCAGTTGATTGAATGATATTATCAAATCCCAAACGGGAAAAAGAGTGTTTTAAGATTGTCAATGAATAATTTAAATGCATGAAAATTGAAAAATTGAAAATTGAAAATTGAAAAATGCTAATTCAAATAAATCTTTACAGATACTTTTGAATCGTCAAAACAGTATAAATTTTTTTATTAAAATCTAATGACTCTACCACCGGTTCGGAATGCTGCCATCCAACGAGAAGATCCGGCAAGAAACTCGTGGGTTACTCTTTCAATACTTGGTTTTACAGAGTTTGGTCAAATAACAATTTATACAATTCAATTATATGCGTCTGCTCTGGAACCAATGCAGGCAGACTAGCACCACAAAATTTTGTCTGCTAAATATTCATCTACTGTGTAATATCCTTTTTTCACAAGGTAGTTTAATTAAAGCTTTAAACTTATGCAGGGGCAAATCAACAATATTTGTGGCACTTATTAAAATACTTTATACAATTTCCGACAAAAGATTCCCTACTTTGTGAAGACGAAGATTCGGAACAGCAAGTTTGTTTTATTCCTAGTGTTAAAATTATGATGATCACTTTTTTTCAAAAGTGTGGATATTCTTACGTACGTACATTATATTATCAAAATATATTGCGATGCGACTGTCAATATATTTATTTCTTTAAAAAGCTCCTTCAAAGAATCCCGTGGTCTAAGATTGTAAATGGCACGGACAGCTCTTTTCTGTAAGTACAAAAATGTTATGTATGTCAGCAGCTGCGCCCCACAATAATATACCATTATGAACATTATACTATGAAAATAACTAAATATACCAATCTCGCTGTTTCGACATCAGTCAAGAGCCTTATTTTCCTAACAGCATAAGCTGCCGAGCTAAGTCTACCGGCCAGTGCTTCAATAGGGTCCCCACTGCAGTTTAGCATCAATAGTAATACCTAAAAATCTAGTTGAATTTACTGTTTCTAATTTTCATTATTAAGAATAACATTAGAATTTACTTGCCTTACATTGGCATGCTAAACTTGACACATTTGGTTTTCTTAGTATTTAATAGTAGATTATTTACAGTAAACAGTGCATTACTTTGGATAGGGAACTATTCATATCATCAAATGATTCCATGTGTCTGTTGATGTTAAAAATCAAAGATGTGTCATCAGCAAATAGTACTACGTCCATAATATTACTACAATAGTAGGGAAGATCATTTATATATATTAGAAAAAGAAGAGGACCCAATATTGAGCCCTGAGGAACCCCCATGTGCAGAACAGCACCAGGAGAATCTTACCATTAACATTAACTTTTTGGATTCTGTCGGACAAATATGACTCTAAAGTCATTTTAATACGTATACGTAACATAACATGTACTTTTTCGGACATAATCTTTTATACATAAATATAATTATTAGATATAATAGCTTTTAATAAAGCAGACCACTTAGATTTCAATAATCCATTAACTGCAAGTTGCCGAATTGGGTGGACGATAATTACAATTAGTTTTCTTTATATGATTCAAGCCGTAAAAATGAATTTGATTGAAGTCAAAGCATTCTAATTGCGCCCCGGTAATCTTAGATGACCAATCAACTAACTATTGTTTATTTCAACCGTTAATCGACCGTTATACCTAATTGTAAATTTTATTTCAAGTTACTATAAGACAAATCACTCTATATATACATCGTATTCAATTGGTATTATGAGGATATTAATAACTAATCCTTAAAGATTATTTTAATTTCGGATATTATTTTAATATTATTATTTTAATTTACGTTGGCTAATCTAACTGAATCAGTAGTTATCTATTTGGCATTTAACAACTAAACACTAACATAACGCTTACTCATGCTAATCAATTGTAATTAGTTGAAAGGTAAGGTACCTAAAAGAACGGCTCCATATTGGCTCACATAAAATTCTTAATCCCATTCTTTGTCTTACTACCGATTTATGCTCATAATATTTTATTTATCATACATTTTTATTCTTACTAATGGAGCTTATAACAGCGAATCATCTTTTTTTATATAACCATTTTAAATTCATAACTTTCTATTTCATATATTTTTTTTCATGTCATTGAATGATCATAGTGCTTTAATCAGAAAAGCATAAGCTTATAATAAATAAAGTAAAGAATCTTTGGGTACCCAAACTCCCGAACGGGAGTGCCTCCGACAAGACGAGCCAAGCGGGGCTCAAGCTCTTTTTCGTTATTGACTTGCGATCAGAAATTAAAAATTCGCATCACCTCCACGACGGTAGCGAAACGGTGAAGCCATACATATTTTCTGATTATGTAGAATTTGTTGAAATTAGGGTCGGTAGAGTTAATAATAATAAATATCCACTGACATTCACACAGCGCCATCTAGTCCCAAGTTAAACGAAATGAAGCCTTGACTTTTTTTGTAAATATATACATATTATACATAGACTACACCCAAACCATTACAAACAGACATGTTCATGTACACAAATGTTTGTACTGCCCGGGGATCTAACCCGGAACCCTTGGTGTTGCAGTCAACGTCTCAACCGCAACACCAAACGGGTCGTCAGTTAGGCTGAGTAGATTCAGAAGCTTGGCTCTATATGAGATCTGATATCTTTTTCAAAAATCCTTATGTGGTCGTCTTGGCAACATTTTACATGGAATATTTTTGGTAGGATAATAATTTTCACAAAACAGCTACATCTTGTTCAAGTAAAGTACTCGTAGATGTTGAATAAATTAAACTTAAATTGAAACTACAGCAATGACAAGTACCTAACTTTTTCGACTCTTATTAAAGGCCTTTAAGATTTTGTCAATCAAATGTTGACGAAAGAAATTTTCTAATAAGAAAATACGGACTAACTCTTTCCTTAAATTGAACGTCACATCGCTGTCGCTCTAATGGGCAAAGATGTTTCTATTGGCAGATTTGTACGCACTCTAACACACTTTCGTGATTAGGGCCGAGTTGGGAAAAAAACAAGTCGAAAAATAAGTGCGAAGGTATTGGTCAGTTTTCTTCTCGGTTAGAGAGGGTGAAAATACCTGCGTCACGTTAACTGCGGCCATAAATCTTGACGACTTCCGAGGAGATTTCTCCTCGGGTCTCCGCTCTTAGAAACTTTTAGGTACGTGTGCTCGAGACAGCCGGTCCGCGTTTTCGAGTGCTCCTCAGAATTTTTGCCAAATTATGGGTGAGTAGTACTTTCACTTACCTACCTTTTGTGCACCTTACTGGCCAACTGAATTAAACGTTATTACTGTTGGAGTAATGACTGAGTGAATGAGTTTCAGGTGGGTTATTATTCGATAAAACGTTTACGATGTTTTACTTTGTTTTTCTGAAAATAAAAATTATCTTATTTTGTAGCTTTGTAAAAACAGTAAATACACACGACCAACTTGTAGTAAAAAACTCCTTATAATATTTTACTTTCTATCTTTGTTAATTAATAAAAACTGAATGATGAGAAGCTGTGAAATTGAAGTAACGGAAGCTTTCTCGTAAAATAAAGAATGAAACAAAACAGATTTGTTTTATTTCTTTATTTTATAACACTCTGGCGGTTATGTTCGTAACCAAAACAGAAAAGTAAATACCGCAGGTTTTTTCGCAGAAAAAAGTGTCGTTCCCTCTAAAGCAGGGAACGTGGCTAAGCAGCGATGCGACCTTCCACGCTCCGCAAATTTCACTGACGCACCCCAATATTATGCAAATAGGTGGTTATAATATTTAATTGTACTCCGGCGCCGCGCTGTGAAAACAAATCTTGACCCGTTAAAAGTTCCTTCTTCCTGTTTTTATTTTGTTGTCTAAAGGGATTTGCTTTGCACACTGACGTGAGTTGCGATTTGACAGTAATAGCGTTAAGATGAAAAGCAAAGTAAAATTTTACTTGCGCGGATTAAGCAAATTCCGTTTTGATAAAATGTTAAGCAAAATCCATTGTGATGTGCTGTTTTTCTATAGTTTTCAAATTTCTAATAAGGAATCTCTGATGTAGCTTGCAATCTATCTGGTCACTGCATTCGTCCTTTAAACCTTAAATCACCACTAATAAGATTTCATTCAAAGTTCAAGACATTGAAAAAGAAGCTATCATAGTATTTATTTAATATTTTTTGCCTACAAGCAAATTAGGTATTCTTACAATTTGGCTTAGATAAATCTAAGATTAATATTATTAAAAAACCATACATATAAAATGAGCTGTGCGTGAACTTTTTTTGTTAAATGCAAGCATAAACAGCATAATACACAATATTTAATTTTTTCAGATTGTTCTTCCACAATGAAAAAACGCCCTTAATAAATACACCTAAACAAAATAAATGAATCTTGAAAACGTGTACTGACCAGACAAAATATACATTAAAGAAGAAGTTGTCTGTGGTTCTTACAATAAAAACCAGTCAAGCAATATTGCATCAATCGATAAGACGATATGCATATTTTGAATCATTAAAATATGAGACACGTTTTGAATATGACTACTGTTGTTTCTTTAAAAAAATCCAATAGTAAGGAATAAGAGGTTTTGGATATATGTATTTGTAAAACTTATGACTTATGAGTAATACTTTTATGCTTGAAATTAAGATAAAGTTTAATATCTATAAAAAAATAAACAACTTCTATTGAATCAAGAGTTTTTTAAGATTAAAATCGTGGCTACACGAAATAATCTGTGCTACGTTCATAATAAAAGCCGAAGCTGTGGAGATAAAAAAAACCTTTTACTTCTAGTTCACCAAATATAAAAAGCCAAGTCCCAAAAAGTACAATGAAGCCAATGCTACTCGAGCAGGTGAAGAAAACGAGCTTTTTGCTGAATCATCAAACGTTGCGGGCGCGACGTTCACGGAATATGAATAATTTAGTTGTCCAAATGTCATCTGAATATTCAGAGAGCAGTGGCTCAAAGGAAAAATGCCTGGGTCCAAGGCCGACTGACAATGGCCCTCAGACATTTCTTCGTGCCACGAGTCGGAAAATGGCTGTTTACCTTTTAAAGTGAATAAGTACGTGACACCTACATTCGGCAAACATACTGCCGCTTGTTTCGTAAGTGGCAACAGCTATTACGTCGATTACGTGTCAGGCATTACTGAAATTGCGTATAGTTATCAAAATGCTATGATTTGGCAGCCGGTTTATCTACATGTCTGAAATAAAAATGGTTTTATAAGATTCAGATAAAGATTAAAAATACTTAATTGCACATAAGAAAAGAAAAACATACAACACAACAAGTAGCGAGCACAAATTAGTCAATTAGTTTAAAGTATATTTGGTTAAATGGGTCGTCCATGTAACATCGTGCCCTTGCAGCTGCACGCGGGAGGATCTTATGATAGCATCGGGGAATGCTGTCACTGTGGCTGCTTTCTGGCCGCTAAAATTGTTATCTGTCTTATACCTAAGAATTCGCGTTTAGCAGTATAGTGAGACTAGGCTCAATCTTCCAAAAGCCATGTTATGTGAGGCCTGTGGTCTGCAAGTAGTTTGGTTGAAGGATGGTCCTTGGAGGCTGGTTGATGATCACTTACAGATAGCGTCGATAATCTTTCTGAATATTGAATAAATAAATAAATATCCACTGACAATAACACAGCCCCATTTAGTACGATACTAAGCATTAACCTGTTATATGGATACTAAACAACAGATAAACATACTTTTTTTCTGTACATAATCGTACATATTATACATCTAAAACACGCAGACCAATAGAAACAGACATGTTCATACACACAATTTTTTGTACTAACCGGGGTCGAGCTAGGAAACCTCGGTGAAATAGCTGATGTCTAAACCATTACACCACATGGATCTTCAATAATGAATTAATGAAAATTTAACGAACAAATCAAATGCATTCAGATTATATTTTAGGGTATCAAAATTGTAGACAACAATCAACTACACCCAAAAATAAGAAGGTTTGTAAACTGAACTAGATAACTCGTACTATGTCTGCTTAAATTATTCAGGTGGTTTTAACTATTGCTCAGAAACTTGATCGCACTTGAAGTCAAACTTGACGAGAACAAATAAACAAAATGTATTGCAGCGGAGTCCGATGATGATATTAAACTAACATGAGCCATCATTACGAACTTTTTCTTTTTCGACAGGATTGTATACTTACTTACTTTAAGAAGCTCCTGCATAATCAGTTGCCTTTAGTGAAATAGGATATTAACAATAATCATATAAATTGTTCTTCGCCAACAGATTAAGATTTTATCCTAAATTGTAATATATATATGAATATTGTAAGTTACAGAGAGCATTAATGCACTATACCTATGGTGATACGCAGTTTTAATAATATATGATTAATATAAATATGTTTTCAAATTCATTATTAGAAAGTGCCTTCCGAAGCATGGAGGATAAAGATAATATTTTTGGTCAAGCATCCGATAATCAGCCATTGCTTGATTTTCGATCGTCAACCATACACAGAAACTAAAAAGTCCTCATATTTATATTATGAATATACCCTTTTCCGCTTAGTGTTCTGATATTTCTATCAAAACCTTTTAACATGGTACTAACGTATACATACAGGAAAGCTTAGCTTTACCTAGAAATTCCATGCAAATGAAATCCTGTCTAAATGAAAAGTAGATGCGGCCCGAAATACCTGCATTATGTTAAAAGCGTTTTAACGCCGAAATGCACTCAGTTTGCCGTCGCTCGTCCCTCCACTTGTCCACTCAGAGATCTCATTCAATCCAAAATAGTTTCACACGTTTTTAAAACTTTGTAATAATTTAAACAGTTGTTGCACTATCTGCGTCATTGCAAAATCATGCCAATGAATATTTGGCCAATGAATATTTTAAACAACATTTGTATTTGCACGAACAATTTCAAAATATTATTTAGTCTATATCTCTTTGACTGTCACAGTCTAGGTCACTTATACTAGGTGGTCGACTTGGTGCTGAGTCGTTTAGGTAGGTACCACCGCAGTGCCAGATATCGCCCCGTGAAAAAGGAATGTTGATGTAAAATTACCGGGTATGAGAGACCTAACATATGTCGTCTCGTGTGCCCGTGACCCGTGACCATCTTGCAGGGCACTGTAGATGGGATAATGCAGGGCAATGAAACGGAACATAATGACAACTAATATTATTTATTTTCATGAACATTGCAACTGTCACAGTCAGGAGTAATACTTAACATCAGTGCCTTAATGTTATTTATTTATTTGACATTACGACACCATTAGGGCACTTTTTAATCCAACTGTAGATTTGGTATTCCAGTACAACTTTAATGTTAACCTTTTGACTGCCAGAGACACCTTAAAGCGTCAAAAAAGATAGCTTTCCATTGCGTCTGAATTCCTAGGGGAATAGGGGACTAACCGTCCCGTTAAATTAATATCATAAAAATAAAAGAACATAATATGTATGAGACATAACTTCAAAATACATAAAATATTACAACAAGTTCCAAAGCAACCCGAAAAACTTTTGCTGTGTTGTGTTGTCATCGCTGCTTTTGATACATTGTGAATTTTTAAAAAGAACCCTAAACGTACAATTCCGCTCGGCTAAGTGTATTTTGATGCAGCCACATAAAAGTTAGGAGTGGCAGCTGTGAAAGGGTAATGGTCTCGAAGTAATTCCTACACTGAATAGGTAAAGCTATCGAACTTAACTGGCACAACTTCAAATGGTCCGTTAAAAATACTAGCATATATACGAGTATAAGTACTCGTATATGTGTGATGAGTTTAACTTAACAGGATTCCGACAAGTAAGAGTCGATTTACATATCAAAAGTAAAATTTTACTTTTTATTAGGTACATCTAAATACAAGAAAACAAGTAAAGCAGTTAATTTCTTTTTCCTGAGGCTATCTCGTCTGGGTAGACGAGATAGCGTTATTATTCTTTATTTCATGTTTTTTAATGAAACTCAGCTCTTTATATTATGTATAGAAGTCTTAATAGTATAGATAATTAGGAGAAACTCCATCAAGGTGAATATGCCTTTCGTTATACATAAATATTGGATTCATCAAGGAACTTTAAAAATAATAAAAGGTATCCTATAAGGTCGTTTGCTATTTCGGTACCTGGTGATTAGTGGCACGCCTGCATGCAACTTTGGAGAAAACCGATAGTTATTGATGTTTATTATTTTCCACCAACACTGGCCT